>JABFOV010002918.1:0-18046 GCA_022817685.1 Aradophagus sp. ZL-2020 | reverse complement strand
CAAAGTAGAGAAGAGAACAGTACACAAGCGAAAGGAGCTGTATATGGGTGGAATAGCGGTAGCACAAGCACGTTAAGACAATGAAGTAACAGAGTAGAAACAGATGAGAGTAAGAAGGAAAAGCGATAATGAAGAGAGGTGTAGGATGTTTTTTTTTTTAAAGAGAAGGAAAGAGTAAGAGGGGGAAAGAAGGATCGGGGGGGCGGAGGAGTGTATAAGGAAAAAGCGTTTACACAAAATAAAAAAAAAAAAAAAAAAAAAAAGAAAAACAACTGAACTGAAAATTCAACACTTTTAAATTGAAAAATATACACAATCCACAGCAGTAACATGTCATACACACTCCCGACATATAAATGAAATATCCAAGATGCGCGAAATAATGGACAAGACAGTGCGATAAGTAAGCTCAAATGCGACGAAAATAAACCGCGCTTTAATAAATGACTAGGGATTGAATCTGGTCGCGCGAGGACGTCGGCGTTGTCGCGTCGGGCTCTCTTTTTCGCGTCGATGAAATAATATCTTAAAAGCGCATTTTTATTTCACTTGTTGATGGATAGGAAACGTTTCACCAAGGCCGAAGTCGAGGGGGCCCGGGGGTGGGACAAGGCAAAGCTTGCGGAAAAATCTTTATTCCGCGGGCGAAAGCTGGGCGCGGGTTTTCAATTGTAAGTGTAATTCTACGAGAGGCGGAAAGAAGGCACTACAGGTTGCCTCGGGATCGACTTGCGCCCTACGTCAGCGACCTAAATCCTCGACGTATCCTCAGCACCCATTGGCGACACTTGCATGAAGCATATAATAAAGCGCCAAGCGCACTGCCACGTGCATTTTGTGTCGCGCTAATTAAATGACTCACCTGAATACGGCGGCCCATTATCAAGGCCACGAGTAGCTGGTCAATACTGACTTTTGGTCAAACGAATTCTTTTGATTAGTATTGAAGTCGAGGTCAACTTTTTCTTCATTGATTTTCCAGTGAAACGCAATAGCAGCTTAAAAGTCCAAATTTTCATCGATTTTTTCATTTTTCACGTTGCACTTATTGTAAATTGAAGTGATGCGCGGTTAAATAACAAAGTGGAATTACATATCGTATCTTTTAACATTTTTGACTTATGTTACTTTAACAAGTATTGCTTTAAATTAAAATGCGCAACTTGATAGTTGCCGAATTGCGGTCAGCGTGCATAAAAGTTACCGCAATGTTTATACCGAGTGATTTACATCTCGATTCTATTCCAATCTGTTAAACAAATTATTGCGACATTGCGAAAATCAATTCACGAGAGATAACCATAAATCATTGCAACGGCAACCGCAATTTGAAACAAGTGTACATCGAGCCGCAGCTCCGATGAGTACACGTCCCGATCGCCCAGCTGATAATGGATGAAGTCGCGAGCCGAGCGGAACTCGAATTCAGCTGAGCCATCATCTTCAATCTGCAACATAACATAGTCAAACTTGACTATTGCATTAACCGCACTTCGGTAACACTTTACCGCGTTCGATGAGCCAGTTTCACGTTCAATCTTATTATGCAGATTCGAGTGCAAAATGAAATCGCGTAGTTAGAATCTATTCCGCCGGCGTAAACGATTTCCTCAAGTATGAATTAATTAAACGCAATAGATATTCATCGACGCTGAAAACAATTTCACCTTTGTATAACGGATAATTGCAAAAAGTTTCGACAATGGCGACCAACAAATCGATTTGTCCATTTTTCTCTGAAATTTTTTTCTTCTTCTAATTTTCTTTTTCTTTTTAAGTAACATTAGTGATTTACAAAAAGTATATCGTTAATTATACTGAAATTTTAAAGTGGTTATCTAAACTTCCTAAAGTAGTTTCGTACTTTAAGTTAAAAACAAGTAAATAATTAATAAGAAAAATGTTAGATAACTTTCAATAAGTACAACTAATGATTCAGTAGAAGTTAACATAAGTGAAAACTTTAACTAATTCATCGCATTTATATTTCAGTAAAGACAATTCAATTTTCAATACTGAATAAATTCACAACCGAATTTTTTCATTAACGAAAATGTTTAGCTAAGTTTTTAATAAAATCAATAAACATTGATTGTTGAAACTACTGTTCCAACCTAAATTAAAACAACTACTCCTTTCAATAGCTATGCTACTTTTCGATTAAAAATTCAGCTGCTCCAACGAAAAAAATTCCAACAAAGCCTCGCATTCAACATTAAACTTAAGCTGTAATCCACAAAGCCGCATGAAATGAAAACTCGCGCGAATATTTATCCCGAAATTTGTTACTACTCAACCGTTAAACCGTGGTATATCTATGCTAAAAATTATGTATAGATACACAGCGGCCTGGCAACAACAGTTGCGCTACAATTATCGCCGTCGAATTTTACTCTTTTTCGACCGCCTAATAGACTGTGACTAACAGCGATTGATTTTTAAAAAGCTCCGCGCCAAACCTTAATCGAGTGGCGATTCATCAATCTTCAAATAGTCATCATAATTTAAATTACAAAATGGAAATTTTGATGTGTCAGGTTTGCCCAGTTTATTGTGAAATCAATTAAATGTCGCAATCTGAAAAGCCGGCAAAAAGCGGGAGGAAAAACTAATTGCAGCCAAGTTGCGTATTGAATGTTTTATACGCGGCGCTTTTGGATTCGTCGCGCAACGCCGAATACTTGGGGAATTATTCCGAGCAGCTAAATTGTTTTATAATTAAGTTCGTCACTTTAAATTGTACACGACAATAAAGTTTACGCTGTCTGCGCTTTTCACTTTTGATAACAGAAGATAAGCTCGGAAAGCTCGCGTTTGAAGCGCGAGGAAAATGGCACATTTCGGAATCGCGATACAATGCCGGGGATTAGCGTAATTGATTGAATTTGAATGCAGTTTAACTTGACTAATGCAGTCCGCGGACGGACATATATTGCGGCCGAAAAAGTTGCCTTCGCAAGCGCGAGCGTCTACTTTCGCGACAGATGTACCTACGGTTCCTTTCATACGTAAAATAAATTTATCGATCTCGCAGAAAAAGGTTCCGAAAATATTACATCGCCGAGTCAGTGCATTACTCGAAACGTGCATTACACGGTAAATTTGAAAATGCAATACGCGTATCCCGCAAACAACGAAGCGAAACATAAATCATCGATTTCATTTGTCCGTCGGTTCTGTTGTTTACATCTTTGCATCATGATTATTATTATTCGTTGTAAATTAAGGGAAGATGTAAAGCTACGCTTGTCCTCGCTTTAATAAAACGTATTTTATCAACAAATAAAGCGTGTTTTTATTAAATACGACGAGCGGCGGAAAACGACTAGCAAAAGCAGAAACAATGAGGCAGCGCAAATGTTGTTGGATCGATGTTGCAAGTTGATCCAATTAAACAGTTTATTCGAATAATTTCAACTAAAAGGAAAGTTAACGGTCTCGTTTCGTCTGGGCGAATCGCACTCGAGCCGAGTTTTATTGATGAATCCTTATTCGCTTTCGAGCACTTTCGTTAGACAAATATTTCAATCAGAGGGACGCAGCGCTCGCTGTGTATGAATGCGTGCGGATTTGCAAAAGCTTTGGAGGAAAGTTCTGCTTGAAAATCGCAGCGTAGACTTGCTTCTACTTTGAATACGATTCGCGTGGGCCTCGGGGCTTTACACGGATCCAGCGGGCCTGTGTATGTTTGCGCAAGACGGGATAAAGGAACTTGACGGAGTTCCCTTTCAATTTTATTTTCAGCTCGTAGCCCGAGCTGACTCTCCGACGTCTTTTTCTTCAAATCTTGGGCTACATTTTTTTTTTTTTTTTTTTTTTTCGTCAGCGGCGCAAACAACACACGCGCTCTTGTTCGACGGCAAAAAGTTAACGCTTTAGCTGCACGGAGAATGGATTAATCAATAGGAGATAAACGCTTTTTTCTCTCTCTTTCGTTTTACTTCTTCGCCGACTTTTTTTCTTCTTATGATTAATCGTTGTTGAAAAATTTGAATTCGGAATCTTATCTGATGCGATAAAATGGGGCGTTTTCTTTTATTTATTTACTTTCTCTATATGCTACGCTTAAAATTGGCATTGTATAAGAAATTATTATATTTAACTTTTATTTGAACTTTTTTAACATAGAATTTATGGTATAAATTAATAAGTTTGTGATTATAAAAATGTTATATTGTCAGAAAAGAAACAGTGTTATGTCAGAAAAACATAACAATTCTTTATAATATATCGTATAAAGATTATACGTTTTTTTTTTTTTTAATATTAATGAAGTGGACAAATTTTACCAAATTTCACCAAAAAATACGTAAATATTTTGTGTAATACGTTTACTGTAATGTTAATAGTGAATAAAATATTCGTTCATAAAATTAACTCTTGCAAAGTAAATAACGACTTAAAAAATTTTATTAATGCCTGCAAAATTTGCTTGCAACATTTCTTTTTTCTTCGTTAATGCGGAAATTAACCTTGTTTGATACCGACAAACTGTTTAGTCGAATCATTAAGACGTTTCGCAAGGACAATTTAAACTCGAACCGTTGGAATAGTTTTTATTCGCTTGCTTTAACCAGGAAAAATGTTTTTTAACGCAATCTTTCAATTCATTATAGAGATATCAACGATTTAACACAAAGATATTTACGTGAAAGTATTTAAACGAAAAGATGTCGGGGAAAAATTTATACCCTGCAAAAGTCAAAACAATTAAGCTGTAAACGCGCAACGCAATTATAAGCCGGAATAGTGGCGGTAAAATATGAATCAATGTAACGAGAGCAGGAAATTCTTATTCCCAATGAACATGCGAGTTCACGTTGCATGTAAACGAGATTCATGGAACAACATGGGCGCGAGTTTAATGCGCCGTGGCCATACCATTTTAGTAAATTGTACGTTCAAATGAGTTCATCATCAAACGAGAAAATTAATTTACGGCGCTGTGCAAAAAATTTTGTAAATTATACAATGTTTAATGAAATGTTTCGCAGTAAATACGCAAACCGTACAATATGCCCCGCGAAGTTTATGGTGTGTAATGTCATTTGTCACTTGGGATAATTTGTATCCCCGAACTGAGGCATTAAGGTCGTTAAGATAACGATGGATTTATAAATACATACGTAGAGAGGCTGAAAACGTCGTTTAAAAGCGGAAAGTTTGTTTTTCAAGATTCTGAATTGCGAAATGTTTAAGAACTCTAAAAATAGGATGATCGAATTAATAATTTAACAAATGATAATTCGACGGATTTGGTGAGAAAAATTTTCGCGCCCTGTCTTGAGCAAAAGTAGAAAGTTTCGTCCGAAATTGTGAACAAATGGTGAAATTTTGCCATTTACGATTTGCATATCCTTAATTTGAGTTGTTAAATTTGTGTTCGCGAAAAAGTCGCGTAAATGGAATGAATAATGAAAGGCATTTGCGTGTCGGCTAATATATAATTTTATCCTATATTACAGTGTCGTCCTAGTTTTCAAGAGGGTTAATATATTTCTTTAATGAATATCATTCCCGATATGGGCTTTTTATTAAGATGAGTCTTTCCACTCAAGATTTCGGCTTCATTCCATCGCTAAGTACGCTATTAGTTACTTAATCAAAAGCAACGTGTTCCTTGGGGTGTTCAACATTATTTTTATGCGCTTTAATCTTCGTCTTCGGATGCCATCCACGGAATTCTTTGGCAGAAACATTCGCGCCAAATTGAAATCGAAGGAGTTAGTTTACAAATTGAATTGCAAATTCTTGTAATTTCAATTCAATAATGTCTTTAGCTTGATGTTTATGTTTAACCATAACTGAATGAATATAATAGATCCGAAGCTGCATTCGAAACTGCATTATTTTACTGCGCGCGAGCGTGATTCCAAACTTCGCACATTATTCATACGAAACAATAAAATTCATTTTACGGTTTCGTGTTAAGAACGCTTAACGTTTCAAACACGTTTGCCTAACTTTGCTGAACTAGTGATTCTAAAATGGTTTAATTGAGATTCTGCTTACGTAATTTCAGATGCAGTTCAATTCTGCCGATTATAATTTATCAATGAACTGTTAATCGAAGAAAACGTATTAATAATTGAGGAAAATATTGTATGGAAATTATTATTTTAAATTATATTAAACTGAAAAGTATTCAATAAGTATATTCTCGTTATAAGGAAACTTCAAATTCAAACTAACAATTTTAAAATTTTTCATTTTAAATTTGTATCATATAATATGATATTTTTTATATTAATTGTTTACTTCGAAAAAGGATATTTCGAATTTGTTAAAAAAAAAGAAGAAATTTTATTATAGTTCTTGAAAAAAAATTTCACATTTTCTAAAACTAGGTTGAACTGTCTGATAATTTCCTGACAAATTCAACCAGTAGTGCGACATTCTTTTCAGAATTGCCTGGAACTCAAAATACGGGTATTGGTATCATTTTATCGAAGCAACTAAAAATAAATTTAAAATGACATCCTCCAACGTTATAGCTACAGGACATAGTATTGAAAATATTGACGGAACATTCCAAATTTATTAAATTCATATTGGGCAACGTTTTAGGTCACTGAGAAAGGTAATTTTTTTAAACAAGATCATAAATTTTATAAAAATATGTTTACTCGGTTTTATTAGACTACTTCGGCAATATTATTGATAAAGTATATGCAGAGAATTCAATTTACATAATCGAGTAATTATGATTGTCTACTCCCACCGGTATTCGTACTAAAATTACACGAACGTCACGTGACGGGCATATACTTCACTGAAATATTACATGTCTATCGATATAATTGAACATTATCTCGCTCAATTCGCTGCAAAGTTACTTCATACTTTTGATAATGTGAAGAAATCACAATACCACACTTGAGTTTAATATACCGACATTTTATATGCCGCGTTCATTACTTTAAAGTTAATCTTTAATAATAAATGCTACACAAATTGTTTAATTTATGCACAATACATTTTAATTATTTGCCCGTGGTTAATTATTTTCACATTATATTTTGCACTTATTGACTGAAAGTTTGATAAATATATGTAATAATCGAGGAGATAATTACGAATTCAATTATTCTCCGTTTAAATTTAATTACCGTTCCATTACGTCGTACGCGTCGTGTTATAGCAACTACTAATTGACAAAATATTGGAACATTGACGGATTTTCAGGCAATATCAGCAATACTGTAGCATTTTCAAAAAATTCAACTGGCTAAATTAGTAAGAAATTACACTGTGTATTAACAAACTAATCAAAGTCAAAAGTTTAAAAGTCACCAAGAAGTAATTTAAACTTATTAAAGATAAGATAGATATTCAGTGTGTAAACATAAAATTTTATTGTTTAAAACTTACAATTGTGCGTTCAAATACTAAATACCGAAGTCTGTTTTATTTTTATTTTACTCAAGATACAATTTCAACTGTAAATTTAGTTACATTTTTTGAATGTTAAAAGCATCCAATTAAGAAAAAGTAAAAAAGCTTAATACTCAAACTTGACCAATGAAAAGTTAATGTTTCCAGTTTATGACTCTCTCAACAGCAAAATGCACTTACCGATAAAAATAGAGCTCGAATAATATAATGGCAAGTACTCAGATTGCAAATAAGATGTCGATCGTCGCATAATCGATTAATGATCGACTCTGAACTATTGTCGCCATATTTGTTCACGCACTGCTGCCATTTCATGACGAAATAATAATTCTCGGATTTTTATTATCTCATATTTTTAAAGCGAGAGTGATTTTAACAAAGTGAGAAAAAATCTTGAGAAATAATTCCGAATTTTTAGTCAAATATTTACCAACTTTCCAGGTAATTGTATTAAATTTTCATCGAAACTGTACTTTATACAGCAGTATACTAATCCTTTATAATAAACAATTTTCGTTGTTATATTTTCATCAGTGTACTTTTGCAAAACATCAGTATACAATTCTAATTTTAAAGTTTAACTTTTGATTCGATCGCTAACAAAATTAAATTGTTGGAAACTGAAAAAGAAGCACAAATAAAACAAAATCGAAAATTGAAGAAAAAATAAAGACGGGGCAAACCAACGAAAATTGGAAAGTACGTTGTTAACTCATCCACGGAGTACTTCAACATCTACTTCAATTTACCTCAATTTGCTTCAAACGTCGTTTCTTGCATGATAATTTGAAATGATTGGAAAAGTAGTTTCCGCGAAAGTAACTTCTATTGGCGAGTAAAAAAACAGCCGATCCTAGTTTACCGATAAAGTCAATTAATTTTAAGAACTTTACATATAACTAAATGCAAAAAGCCATTTGCGTCATTCGTACTTTTATCGAAAGGCGCAAAAGAGTTAAAGAATCAATAACGAAATGATTATTAAGAGTCAAACTCTTATGACAAGACTTTTATTCTTTGTATTGAAAGTACTCGGCCGTTGATCGCATTTGTTTGTAAAGTTGTTCGCAAAGGTTCGATTGAGACAAAAAAGGTGACTGGATTATTGTCTCAAAACTTGCTTTTTCTAATATCTTTTCGTACAGGCCTAATAGCTTTGAAACTTTCAGTGTCAAGTTTAATTGCGTCTTAAACTGAATCCTAGTAAATAAGTGAAATTCATTTTTTTTCATTTATTAACATTACTCTAGTCCAAAAATTGACTAATTCAAACACAAAAAACATTTAATTACAAAATATATTAAAAATTCGATTCACCATCTTGAATGGAAACTAGGAAAAAAAATTATGCAAAAAGTCCAATATTAAAAAACGAATGTTGTTGTTGTTATTGTTTGTAATTAATTTCAATTTTTCAGTGTTGTACGTTTTATATATTTTTCCCTCGAGTTTTTTAAAAAGCATGTTCAAATAAATTCAGTATATAAAAAATAACGGAAACTTTGTCCATTCAAAACAATTATTCGAGGAATTTGAAACACTTGAGCACAATAATTATCATCCTTAATCTTCGTTACGCGAATTTCGCACATGCTTGTGTACATAGAAACAAAGACTTTTCATGAAAATTCCATATAGCTCGTTAGAAAGAGAACTTTGAGTACAATTTTTCTGTCTAGACGAGGATAATAAAATGATATATTACGCAGATTGTTAAAGATACTGTTATCGTAAATAAGGAAAATAATTGAGTTAAATGTTTGTTGGATAACTTTTAAGTCCTCATTTACCTAAATTCGTTTAATAAAATAGTTGCAAACTGCGTTTTATCAATTTCATCATTAAACGGGGCAAGAATGTTGTCAAAATTAATTGGGGAAAAGTTTCCTTCGCACTTCATGTTGTTGGAATGCGTCGCGCGAAGTTCATTGCATCGTTAAATTTTTCGATCAAAAATTCAACGCAACGGCTAGAATTATAAAAGACAATTTTTTTCTTTCAAAACAAGTAAGAGCACAAAGATAGGTAATCGATCCAGTGTACTTTTACACACGGTATCTTAAAGGGAAGTACATCCAAGCATTTCAAGCAATTTACTTTTCTTATATTTTATATCGCAAAAAAAAGGAAAATATTATATTAAGACTTGTTAAAAGAACGAGCACTGAAATGTTTATGTACTATAGATATTTTTAGAGAATTGAGAGAAAAGCGTTTTTCTTAATTTAAATGGCAATCTCGACAATTTCATTCGTAGGACAGCATAGCAATTACAAGTCAACCCGACAAATTGATCTAGGTAAAAGAAACGAATCCAAACAAAGTTACGAGCTTTTTCTCTGGCAACAAGAAGCGCACGCTGGCCGCCGGTAGGAAAAATTGTCCCGCTTAAAAGCCGTTTTTCCAGTAGCAACAACCAGAAATTATTTATCAGAGCTATTAATCCCCGCGTGACAAACAAGAACGCAACGTTTGCCCGGCGGGAAACATGTTTGCACTGCTTTCATTTCTTTTTTCTTTTTTAGTATTTTCGAGCACCTTCTTTTACTTTTTGCCATTTCCTTTAATTTTTCGCCCGAAGAAATCGCAAAAAGTAAATAAACAGATGCTAAGATAATGCCCATAAATGTAAAAAATGGAATGCAAAAAAAGTGAGATCTTCGAAATTGCAAATGCGTGTAAATTCTTATTTTCAACAATGCAGTCATTATTTTCTTTTTTCACTACAAAAAAACTACAAAGGCGCTGAAAGTGTCTCGAAATAAGACTCTTGTTTTTGTAGTGTTTTTTCTTTCTTTGCGTTACTGTAAATTTTCATATCCAAAATATTTAAAATGCTACTGTAAGAAAAAAAAATTTTTTCAAAGTTTTGGAAATATTGTAAGAACTATTGTGTCTTTGAAAACAATAATTATTACTGTTAAATATTTTTAACTAATCAATTTTTAAAACTTGAATATTAAATGTCTGCACAATAATGCAAATACAAATTACCAAATCCTTCAATTAAAGTATTGAATACGATGAAGAAAAAAGATTGTTTGAATTAGTCTAAGCGTTAAAAAACGCAGGCGTACCTGTTTGCGAGTGTTTGACGAGGCAAAAGAAGCATACGGCGAGGAGTGGCCACGAGGCGACGTTCATCGTTCGGCTTCGTGTTTTCGTGAGCAAAAGGCCGAGGAAATGCATCCGAGCCGGAATTACGAATTCGTGAGTTTTTGTCACAGCAACAGTGCCATACAAAGCGTCGCGTTGGAGCTGCACGTTCGGCGAAGCCGGCTCTCACCGGTTGACAGAAATGTTGGCGCCGAAACAGGCCGGCCGGCTATTTCAAGCGTGCATGAATTTAGACGCGAGTTGCTGGCCGATTCAAAAGACGAGCCGGGCGTTCGCCATCGGTTCGTTGCTTGGCAAACGGCGTCTCCGGCGTCGCGACGAGCGTGCTCACCCTTGCTGGCAGTTCCGACCCGACTGGTCGTGGTGTTGCGCGATAATTCAGCGGAAACGCTCGCGATTGCGCACTCGACGTAATCCTGTCCGTTGGCTTTCGCTCCACGGGCGCAATTTTTGCGGTATCGCGTTTCCAATTGCCTCGCAGAGCCTCGGTGCAATAAAGACCGGCCTGGCGAAGTCCTGAAACAAACGGCATTGCACGTTACCGAGCTATTGTTCCGTTCGGCGGGTATTTTTAGGGAGCGTGGACCTCGATATATTGGTTTTGAAAGTTGGAGATGAAGTAAAGGGTGAGTCCGTCCGAGCGGAGTTACTCTTTCGGCTCACAAAATGAAAACTATTGAACAAGAACAGAGTAAAATATAATACTTTTTCAAGAAATCGCGAACACAATATTTTACAGGAAGTACTATACAAAATTGAGGAGAATTTTTGAAATTTCAATTTTTTCTGAATTCGTTTCATACTAAGATTTAGAGAAAATCAACATATTTTATGTACTACTTTAATATATTTATAAATTATTTTTATATTAAGAATGTTTGCACAAATGCAAATAAGGTATCAATTTAAAGTTTTTGATAAAGTTTGAAAATTGTATCTTCATTTTTTCTGAAAGTTGATAATATCCTTAAATATTTACATTTCTCGTAGTTAAATTTGTAAATGTGCTGATAAAATCGCATAATATGACGCTCCAATATAAATTTAAAATATACGTTTGCGAACGAGTTTTCTTAAGTGAAAAAGAATTCCTGAGCGATGAAAAATATTTTTCTGGCAGTATAAGTTTTCTTCGTTCTAAGCGCTTTGATGATACTTTTCTGAGTGTATATTATTCAATTTAGGAAATTGAATTGGACAAAAGTAATCGGGTAAATTTGCCAAGATAATATTTTTAGAACATTACAAGTGAAAAAAAAAGTTGTAATACATAAAAAGACTTTTAAATTGCGTTTGCTTTAACGAATGAATTTTCACTTCAAATTTGTATTACACAAAACACGCTTTTAATAAAGGTTCAAGTCACTTTTGTTTAACTTTCAATTGGCCAACATTCACCGCTACTTCTACCTTAAATTTATTTGCATGATACATTTGCAAAAGTCGGAATCAATGCTACGTTTTTTGCAAACCTTGTAATTCTTTTCTCTCAACCAGTTAACAAAACAATGCACGTGAAAAGCAAACTTTACAGTGGGAGATATTGTTTCGAAAAATTACAATTGATAGGTTTAATTTGAAGGCCGGTGGAAAAATGCCTTCGGGTCAAAGGTAAAAACTAAAACGAATATCTGCCGAAAAGCAATAAATGTTTACGTTTTATTCAATATGATTTTGTTATCTGCCATTATATTCAGCCACTTTGTTGTGGATTCAAAATTAGAAATTGTAACCTGTCGAACTGAAATGATGAAATCGATCAAATTGAATTGAGACGATACTTGTTTTAATGAATCATCTGTGTTATTGAACCATCTAAGAGATTTATTATTTTTTTAAATAAGTAGTTAAACTTTCATTCTGGCAATCGCTCAAGACATTCAGAATCCCCTTTTAGGATATGGAAATTATATTCGATTTTTGGATAATCCAACTTGTGAATAGCCCAGTTAACTACAGTCGATTCGATCAGCTAGAAGTCGGCTGATATCTCAGTGAATCCATTAATCAGCGGCGACATTGAACGTGTTGCCAAGAGAGCAAATACGTTCCATTTTTAGAAATAATTCTCGCGATGAATTAAATAATACAACATGCTAATATTACTATTGATATTTTATGAGAATTGTGTGAACTAACGTCAAGATATGCAAATATTTGTAAATAATTTGTCCTGGGGTATTTAAAAGCTTATTGCTTTATGTTTACAATATCTGCAGGACTTTATTTCGGCTCGCTTGCGCCTTTACAAAGAGGAAAAATTTTATTAAAAAGTTGTTCTGTTAGCTTATAAAACAATGATCAACGAGTAAAACAAGTTCCTCCTTTGTGCAAAATACGCGAACGTCGCAAATTTGGCAAATATACGTCGCTGCGATGTTGCGGTAACTTTTAAAACATTTGTCCGTTTTTACGACTTATGAGCGTTCTCTGGCGTGCAGTTATATACACAGAAGACATAAGAAATGAAGATTATTAAAATAGAATTAAAGCTCTTGAAGTTTCAACCAAAAGTTACTTGTATTTATAAAAGCGTACTCGTAATATTATTTGCCAGCACTGCATTCTGCAGTTATATAATATTATTTCTTTAGAATGTTATTAACAATATTTTTATATTCATTAAAGATTGTAAAACAAACTTTAATTTCATAAAAATATTGATTTATATAACGTTGATGATCAATAAAGCAACGTATCTTCAAAAATAATTATAGAAATTTACCAGGCGCAATTACAGATGATAAATATATACATTATTACTCATAAACAGCAAAATGCAATTTCGCTAAATGTTTGAAGCCCGATTTGAAATAATTGAAAATATGTTATTAAATATTTCACATTTTTTGTGTATTTTCTTGTAATTATTTTGTTAAAAAAAATTTCAAGACATCTTTCATTATTACCTTTTAGTCTCTTCCTTTTGCCGTCAAAAAGAACCAAGCGATCAGTTTCCATCAATAGGATCAATCCCATAATGCGAGCTCAAGTTCAAACCGCTGGAAAGTGCCTGTTCCGACAACAATTCATCTGCCATTTAATACCATAATTGAACCGAGCGATTCCGTCAATGCATTTCCTTTTCCGCGAGCCTTGCCCGCAAGGTTGTCCGTTCGAATGCTCGAATAAAAAATAAAATGCTAAATCAGTCTTGAGACCAATGCTGCGTTCACACCCTAAGGAAAATAAATACGAGAACATTAGAAATGGAGAAAAAAATCACGAGCTCTGCTTTTCTTCCTTAACTTTTATGATTTTATATTTAGTATTCCGGGTCAGAAGCCTGATAGATTGATATAGATTAAAGTTTTGTCATGCTATAAATATTTTTAAAACAAGATTGCGGCATTACGATCTCTTTTAATACAAATAATCTTGTCTAATAACTCCATAGTGCTACAACTGTAATCAAAATGGCAATAAAAGTATAATAACTGTTAAATAATTTAGGTAAATCTTAATCTTAAATGTAATAAAAATACTAGGTGTTACATCATTCAGCATTTCACATCAGAATATACTTTTAATCTAAAAGTGAACAAAAACAAACATCTGTTGTATAAAAAAAAAATAAAAACAATTCTAACGAACCTTTAATGACTAAAACTGATTCACGACTCTGCTTTGGATCGTCGTTGCAACTTTTATCTATTCGCCGCCAAGGTTCCCGCGTTACGGCTTACCGCCTGAAGTTGTCGGCGTAGGTTGACTGCCGGCGGAGGGGGGCGCGCGAGTCGCGTCAGTGTTCGCGGCGCTCGCTCCAGCGTCGGTCCTGTTCGCGTTACGTCGTCCGCGCTCGTTGTCTGTCGTCGATCCAGCCAGCTGACCGAGCGCCGTGTGATTCCAAGCGGAATTCGTAGCGCGACGTTTTCCGGGACCCTTCGTAATTATTTATTTAATAACAGTGACCGCAATTAAATAAATAATGGCGAATCTCAGGCAGACGCCGTTGACGTGTAGCGGCCACACTCGACCTGTGGTTCACCTCGCCTTCTCCGACGTAACCGAGTCCGGATACTACCTCATATCTGCTTGCAAAGGTAGGTCGCGAAATGCCCGGCCACTGCAACTCTTCCGTCTTCGTCTCCTTCCTTTGTTTTCGTTTGCGAGCGCCTTTTCCACAAGCGCCGCCGCTCGATCACCTTGGCCCACATTTCCGAACCTCTTCAAGGCTCGACTCACCAGCAACTCCGCGAAATTTCCGACCGTGAATCATTGTTTCGCTCAAGAGTTTCATTACCACTTGTTAAATTTCGGAGCCAACGGATTAATCAGTCAAATCCAAGCTATTTGCACGTTGCCATAGTTGTGCTCTGACTTGGCCGTTGTTTATGAAAACATCGCTTTTATTGGACACTGCCTATTTTCCCTTTGTTTTGGACATGAAATGATGACAAATCATTTATTCTATTATGACAGGTGTTTTTTAAGGGAATGTTTAAAAATGTTTTCAATTGACATTTGATGTATGATGATTTATTGAAGATTATTTGAAAGTAATGTAAATGGAAATTAAATGTATAAGTGAATACGTGTTTTAGATTTAAAGTTTTGTACTTTAATGTATAAAAATACACTATTCAATAGACAAAGACACGTACATGTATTTATATTTATTATATATATATTATGTAAATATATAGTTATGACTCATTTGTTGACACATAAATGCAACAATTGTATCAAGTGAATTATGTGTCAAAATTAAATTATTGCCGAGGATATTTACATTGAGTCCTGTTTGAATTTGATGTTATCTACATTTGACTGATTGGTTTGAGTGTTTTTCCTTGCATTTTTAATAGCTGCGAAGGAAAATACTGTGTGCGGAATTTTGATTAGTCGTCATGAATCTTGTATGCATTGAATTTTCAGAATCTAACCTATAAGATAGCGTGCATTGAATGACTGCTTGTGATATTCATTCGAACGGACAATTTAATTTGTTCAGTAATAATTCAATTACTCATTGAAAACAATTTTATACGACTTTCAAGATTCACTACAGTCAATTTAATTTATTACAATTTTATTAATTACATTTATTCAATTTTTTTGTAAAAATTTTCTTCATCCTAAAATTTATTATTCTTTACCTTATATGTATTTTTTTTATCCAAGGCACATTTTATCATTCTTTAATTAACTTATTCATTTTTAGATGGAAAACCCATGCTCAGACAAGGAGATACAGGAGATTGGATTGGAACATTTGAAGGCCATAAAGGAGCAGTATGGGGTGTAGCTTTGAATCTCCAGGCTACTAGAGCTGCAACGGGAGCTGCTGACTTTTGCGCCAAAGTCTGGGATGCTATCAAGGGTGAAGAAATTCATTCTTTCCAACATAAACATATTGTTAAATCTGTGGATTTTAGTACCGATTCCAATTACTTGTGTACAGCATCAAATGAGAAACTTGTTCGAATTTATGATCTCAATAAACCCGAAGCAGATCCGCAGGTAATATTTTTTGTTAAATTAAAAATTAAATACTATAAAAAAATTAGAAATAAAATTGCTTCCTGATTCGAAGAAAAACTTCATAATGAATACTGTGTGTTTTGATTTCTATTACTTATTGAAAGATTTGCAAGAACAAATATATAATTTTATTAAACTTATAATATGTAATTAAATGTCTTTTGTATTTTTTTTCTATTTATTTCATTTAATTTAAAGGTCTTCTCTGGTCACACTGGAGGCTTAAGGCACGTTACATTTTTTAATGACAATAAGTTGCTGGTTTCCTGCTCAGACGACAAAACACTTCGAGTTTGGGACACGGCAAGTGGCCAAGAAATAAGAAAACTCGAGTTCCCTGACATTCCCAGTTCTATGGAAATGTCAAAAGATGGTACTATTATCAGCACAACGCATGGCAAAATCGTCAGTTTTTGGAATAGTCATGAGTAAGTTAATATTTTACCTGGATTTTCTAATACATTATTTTTACAACTAATTTTGTCTTAAAAATAAAATTGAAGAAATTCAATTGTTGTTTTCTCATAGCACATTGACCCAATTTTGTTCTTGATTTGGAGAAAAATACTTAAATCTATTTATTTTATTATACAAAATATTTTCAAATCTTGTTACAAATTTTAATGTTGTTCTAAACTTGTTACAGAATTTAAATATTTACTTAAATATTTATAAATACAAAAAAATAAAATAAATACAAATAAAAATATGCAAATAAATAAATAAACAAAAAAATACTAAATGGTTTTATTATTTGGGAAATTAATATTTTATATTGTAGACTGATTTTGTTTCTACATATTTTCATTTTTGTTGTAAAATCACGCTATTGAAAATTACAAGGAAACAAATATCCACTTATCTATAGGCATAATATCAATACGTACATTTTAATGATCCATAACCTCGTAATTCAAGGATATCTGGTAATTTGACTAGGTGACCTTGAGTACTTGATACATACCTAAACATTTCTTTTCTTGCTTGCAGTTTAACAAAGATCAAAGATTACATTGTGCCAAATGTTATCAACAGCGTAAGCTTACATCCGGATCATAATATTTTTGTATGTGGAGGCGAGGATTTAAAAGTTTATAAGTTCGATTACAACACTGGAACGGAAATTGGTGAGATACTCCACAAGTATTAATTTCAAAATAAGTTTATCCAAATAGAGTTCTAAATTTTGAAAGAACGTTTGTAGTTAAAGTTTTGTTAAGTATTTGTTTATTTATTTATGTGAAGTTTATAGATAACATGTCTATTAAAATTATAAGAGAAATTGTATATATATATTATAAATATATTTATCAACTATGAAACAAATACTTAACAAACTTGTGTAATAAGATTATTGATACAACTTTAAGCTGATAAATTATTACAAATGTTAGCACAAGTTTTAAAATTATCATTAAAATAGTTATGTTATGAAGAATAAAAATTCAAAACTTAAATTAAAATATATTTGTAAGATACAAAATAATCAAGTATTATTTTGTTTTAGAATCATTCAAGGGTCATTTTGGACCAATCCATTGTGTTCGTTTTTCTCCTGATGGTGAATTGTATGCTACTGGTTCCGAGGATGGTACTTTGAGACTGTGGCAAACAACTGTTGGCAAAACTTATGGTCTATGGAGATGCGTTGAGCAAACGCCTGCCTTACAAGAAAACGCCACTGTTTTAAACAGTAAACAAGAAGTTCCTGCCAGTTAAGCTGCGGTTTAGATACAGACACAAGAACAAAAGACAAGATGAAGAAACTGAAATCAAGTTAGAAATTGAAAGAAACAAAATTTGCTGCAAATTTGTCAAACGCGAACTGTCTTCATACCCAAACGATGGACTGAAGTTAGAATTTTTATCGTATACAATACGTCGAGACATTATATAAATATTTTATACTGAGCCACGCCGAAATCGAGTTGTAAATAAACCAAACGAGGATCTCCGAGTCGGGCGCGGAAAAATAAGTATTATTTGTTACGACAAATGAAAAATAAACATTAACATTTATTAACGTTACACGTGTTTCATACTATAATAT
>JABFOV010002917.1:0-18051 GCA_022817685.1 Aradophagus sp. ZL-2020 | reverse complement strand
GATATGTGGTACTCATAAGAGGGGTGATGTGTGATGTGCACAAGAAATCATGAGTCTAGGTCAGACGTAGTCTGTTGTGGTCGTACATGAGAATAGGTGACAAGTGCGATTTTTTTTTTTTTTAAGGAAAAGACGGCATAAGGGAGGTAGAGAGGTATGGGGGGCGCGGAGATGTGTATAAGAGAGAAAAAAAAAAAATGAAAAAAAAAAAATTTTCTTTAATTTAGAGAAAAAAAAAAAAAAAAAAAAAAAAATGATGACACGAGTGTTCAATTGTTTTCAAAATCGGACCTTTGTTCTTGACCCCTTTTCAGTCTAGCGCGAACATTTGCACGATCACCTGGAAAATCTTGCACGATCATTTTCTCCGGATATCTTAAAACCAAAGAAGTGTAAATAGGAGATAACGTCAAGCAACGGCGGTCTATTTTAAGTGAGTTTGCGGCGCGATCATTATCCTGTTCCTGTTTGAGTGCCAGTGTCGACATATGCATGCGAGTTGCATATTCATTCGAGCCACCTACACAGCGGCGAAAGCTTAAACCCGCGGGAGCGTTAACTCCTCAGTCAACTTAACGCGACTATTAAGCCGTACCTAGGCGCCAAGTTGCATCCTTTATCCGCCCGAACGGCTCATTTTCTTTCAACCTTTGCCCCCACCCCCGACCATTTGTTTTCATCCCGTTCAACCGTCGATTCGCGACGCGTCACTTCCAGCGAGATATTTTAACGAGTCATAAGAGTGCCACGGCAATCGCGACCGCTAATGGCAATTAAATTTATTCTCCGGTGCTCGAGTGCTTTTTGCAGTGCAGTCGCCAACTGTTTGCAACCAGTTAATTAAGTTACAAAAATAACTCGAAATCGTGACGCTGACAGAAAATGAAAGGATCTTTCACGCTAATTATAAAAAGCGTTGATTAAAAATACACCAAGTATTATTTTGAGTCACCAGTCGCAGGCTCGACCACCGTTTAGCGCCACCCGATGCATCCGCGGTGACTTTTATGGAAATCACACGAGCCATAAATCATATTCACGCGCCGCCTCGTAAATCAACTTCTCATCCGCAAAGTTCGAGACATTGATTGCCGGGAATTTCCGACCGTTACCGCGAGGGGACTCGATTCTTAATTATTGATTAGTTATAAGTAATCTCGCGATGGAGTGTCGCGATCCCCTCGGGATTATTTTTAGCGCCAATTAACTATGGCGATTATGAGTTAATGAAAAGATGCTGGCGATTGATGGAACGGCTATTTCATCTGTTTTACAACACGAGCTGCATCTGATTGCCGTCCTTTGAGACAACCTGTCGATCTGACAATTTAACGATCTCAGATGCAATATTTTTTTTTCTTTTTCTCTATGCGATTCCATGTTGATCTAACTTCATTAAGTAATTCCATTTCGTAATCAATTACTTTCGGGTTGCAAACTGAATTTCCAAGCGTCAAAATTTCTGGCAATCGACGAAAACGTTATAAAATGCTCTTGCGAATAGTCAATTTTGCTTTTTGCATAATTTATAACCGATTCAACATTGGAATTGAACATTTCGACGAAACGAATTGAACGTTGCAAACGTTGCTCGTTGTCAACTGATATTCTCGACTCGCAGAATTGTAAATTCCATTATTCGAGGGGTAACGGAACGAAATGATTGCCGAAAAACACTTTGCAGGGTGAATCAACTATTTATACTCACACGCATGGGTTACATAGCCGTACGTCGTTCGCTGCAACTTTAAAAGTAGACCATTTTTATTGTAGTACACATAAAATGTTGCCCCCTCCGCTGAAAATATCCTTTTTAACATACTCAGGCAAAAACTTCTTTTGTAGTCGATAAAGCCAGCGTCGGCGTTGCTCCACTTTTTGTTTTAAAAGTAAAATTAAATTTCCCCCCTTTCAGCATTACAAATGGTAAGAGGCAGGAAGTCCAATTCCGCAGCCCGACAGTATCGTTCGTTGTAATTTCTCTAATTCAAAAACCATAACCGGCGTCATTTTTTTAGACCCCGTCGTGTAGGTTGAGTAATTGTGTTTAGAGTCCCTGACGCGACGTGCCAACAAGACACCCGAACCGTCATAAATTATCCCGCCTCTTTTCTTTCCGTTGGCCCCTTTTTATTATTTATCTCACTCGAAGGTTATTTTTAATTCACAGCCTTTTTGCCCCCTCCGGCAAATATTGTTTTATGTCGAATAAAAAGGCAGCAGTCCGAGTGTTCGCACCTATTACATGTTTGCAGATGAGCGCGAAACGAGAGATAATATGCGTCAGAAACTAATCTAGCGTTCAGTGATCAAAGCGGCCGTGTATTCGTCTCGTTAGTCTATTTTTGACGCGCCGAGTTTGTGACACCGAATCCAGTTAACGCGGCAATTTTTCCGCCGCGCATAATTACGGCAAAATCCGTCGTAAAGTTGGCGACTCGAAGCGCGCAATCTCGTCGCTTGAAAACCAGCGTTAAACGCCGCCAACGCCCCCTACCCCCCACCCCTCCTCGTTCGCCAACGCAGAAATTCTCACCGACGATCCGACCAATATTATATTGATATCGCCACTTGTCTTATTGATTAAGCATCAAAATGTAACAACTTTTTACGTTGGCCCAACATCGACTAATTGTAATGGTTCGATATCGATCAAACGATATTACCAACTATGAACAAGAAGTTTTGTACGTATATAATATACGAGTTCATGCTTTTGAAATTTCCAACGTTTATTAATAAACGAAAATTAAGTCTGATACAATTTTCTACATTTAAAAACGATGGGACATCTTATCGAATAATTTTACAAGAATAATTATCAATATAGTCAACTTTTAGAACACCATTGTTCAGTTCTAATTAAAATATACGTTGTTAAATTGCATTAAAATAATTTTCGTTTACCAATAAACGTTGGAAATTTCATCTACATACGAGTTCGAACTTAGAAGAATTATTGTACAATTGGTGTTTGCGAGTTGCAAAAAACTGATCAAACTCTTCCCAAAATGATAAAAGGTTGGTAAAGTAGTCAATAAAAATCGATATTGATATATTTCTGTTAAAATGAAGAGATTTTAGAACGAAAACAGAAAATTTTGCAATGAAAATTTGTCTAACTTCAAACCCGTATATTATGTACGTACAGAACTTCCTGTACATTTACCAACTAGTATCACACTATCGATAGATCAGTATCGGTTATCATCGTTCGGCGTTCATATTCATGGTCTATTTTACGCTAATATTAGAGACTGATATTGGATCAATTTCAAACATTGCTACGTTTTAACATTGGCCCACAGTTGGATAACAACACTCAGCCAACATTAGGCCGATGCATTTTCTGCATCAACAGTCGCAAACTCTTTCCTCATCCAATCGAATCAAATCAAATGAACTTAACCAACATCGACCTGTATTTAGCGATAACATTATTCTCTTGGCAAAAAAATTTTGACTGACGTTGCTTAATTAATTCCACTTGTTACGAAAATAATTTACGAGACCCGATTTTTTTTTTTTTTAATTAGAACAAGGAAAATGAGCAGCGATAATTCATCGGCTTGTAATTCGAGTTATTCCATCGTTTCCGCATTTTGAGGTTAACGACGCGATGAAAATGGTTATCATTACAAGCAGATCAATGTATTGAATTAACCTTTCGATTTTTCTATCGCGTTGCAGGAAAAACGGCGATGGGCTAACAAGAAAAAGTTACCGTGCCAATGGACGCGGTTATTAAAAGTCGAATCATCACTTCGGCGCCGTTGCCTGCTGATTAAATAAGTTATAATTGAAAAGGTAAGAGCGGCTTTGAAGAAAAAAAAGGCAACATTTGCGTCTCAGCCGGCGCGAAATTTAAGAGTTGCGATCGTATTCACTATTTTTATTTGCTCTGCAGTTTTTGCCACGGCTTTCCACGGTCTTCGCCACGACATGCTACTCCGTAGTTATACCGTGGGGCTATCGATTTGTGTGGACAATTTATGTCAATTAATTTATTTTTAACCCCTGGGAACTATGTTTTTCATGTATACTGCATAGCGATCAAATTTAGATTTATCTAACTTTAATTAAAACCTAATCGCCTGCTGTTGAAGAGAAGTTTAAAATCAATTTTGAAAATGATATTACGAATGTGTTGTTGGTTCAATGGCATTTTATTCTCCGCGCATGTATATTAAAAATTCTTAACGAATTTGCAGTTACAGAACCATCAATCTTAATAAAAAAAATAGCGATAACAAAGTTCACAAAAAAATTACTCTGCAATGTTATAGTATAACAAAAAATATGGTAATACTATCATCCTAAAAACACCCTACGTTCTTATTTTATGATCACAGTGAAAACAGTGAAATTATAAATGAGTTGTAGCAAGTGAAAAAAAAAAAATTAAGTTCATTCGACAATTTAATAAACATAACTGTAAAACTGTTTTCTAAATACAGCGAAAAAAGGTCTAGGACACGCTAACACATTTTCAGAGTTTAAAATTAATCCAAGAAAAATATTTGAAATGAATAAATACATTTTTAAATCTGTAAACTATTTTACAATACAATATTTTTCAAACGTTCCATTCAATCAATGGGTTGTTTCAATTAGTATGTTACGTAAAGTACACTCATTACATGAAAATTGCTTTTATAAAACTATAGAGAGTTCCGATATTGAGTTCCATTGTTTTCTGTCATTTTTAAATGTATTATTAAAAAGCCTGAGATCGGGAGTAAAGTCGTGGAATTTGTCCGCAAGCTGATATATGGCGTTTGGTAATCCTGACGAAATTGCTTGGCAGCGATGCCCGTATCTATAACTCCGAAAGCCCGATATCGTCTGTTGCGAATAACGTCTTTTAGGATCGGTCGAAATCGCAGCGCTTGAAACAGCGAGCCGAGCATTTTATAATTAATCAACGCTATAAAACGAGTTGCAATTGTCGAACGAAAGCGCGATGCAAACGAACCAATAAAAAAACACAGCCGGTCAATTGCCACTCGATTGTGAATCATAATACGGCTATCGAGTAACTGAATTTGTTATTCACGCGTTGTGTTACAATTACGTAATATCGAATTAACAAAGCGGAGCGGGGGAGGAAGGGAAAAATTAACGGCAGCAATGGAAGTTTCGATTGATACTGCTGTACAAACGAGAGCGAGCTTATTCAAATAAAATGTCAGTCGACCGTTAATAAGTCAATTAGAGTTGTTAACTAACGATCGCAGCCATCGAAACGTAATGTTTGATTTTTCAAATCAAACGCGTCGTTGTAACACCCTAATAACTGACTGGACCGATTCTGCTACACCGGCTCCGCTATTTTATTTCGAAAAAAAAAGATCCTTCTATTTGCACGAATCCAGCAGTTTTAAATCGAATCCGACTTTTCGACTTGTTATTTCAGTTGAACTGTTTTGTTTAGTAAGATCGATGAACTTTGTACATTGTTAATTTTGCATGGAAATATAAGAAATATATATTGAAGAAAGAACCGCATGGGTCTTTTCCGTTTTTATTACCAAACTGAATTATTGTCATTATCAATGACAAACCTTGAAATATCGGTTACGTACACTGACAGAAAAATGTTTAGCTCTACCAACTAAATTAAATAGTTGTTGAAAATTGTTAAACATTTTGCTTAGAGCGGCTAAATTCTACTCGAATTAACAATCTGCTAATTAAACGAACAATTTACATAGTTGGCTCAACTATGGAATATAGTTGGGCGTATTCAACTATGAATATAGTTGAGCCAACTATATGCTGATTGTGCACACTATCATTTTTCTCGGTGTAAGAATGTATGCAATTTTTTCAGTTAATCTTTCTCCTTATGTTTTGAACTTTAACGTATGTTAGCAAAAATATTTATCGCAATAGTCTACCGAATTTCACTGAGGTATAAATCGCGGCAAAGATTGTTGAACGCAATTCGTTTTGTTATTCAATTTCTTTTTACGCGTTCGTTTTATCTAATCTAACACATTGGCCGGCATATTGCGATTTTATACAGTGACGATGACTTTCTCGCACCCTCGCCGAACGAAATCCTTGACGAATCGCCTACCTCGTAAATCTCACCCTTGTCAGACAGACGAGATCTTTGAATCGGTCAGGTACACGCTTTGCTCGCCATCTATTGAGTTTTTTTTTCTTTCTTTCTTTTTTGCGATGGAAATATGGAACTTCTTCCAAGTTAAAATGGGTTATCACAAGTTGTACATGTGTAAAATACCTTAGGCCATCTTTTGACTGCGACGAAAATCAATAATACCGAAAATAAATATACAACTTTGAGTGGTGATCACCGAGAATTTTTCACTTTCTTAGACCACTAATAACAATATCCATTAAACATTTTGAGAGAAAGAGAGGGAGAGAGAGAGAGAGAGAGAGAGAGAGAGAGAGAGAGAGAGAAAAGAAATAAAATAAAGACGAAATTTTTCATTGAGGAAAAATCATTTGAATATAAAACATGATACGTTAAAATCAATTTGGTTATCAAATCAATCCGAAAAGTTCAATTAATTCAAATAAATCATCTACCTTGTTTTAAATTTAAACTTTCAATGCATGTCAAACTGTAAATATATTTTTTATACATCAGAATTGTGGATTTCTATTTTTCTGGTTAGTAATTTTACATTGAGAAAACCATATTGTAACCATTACAATACATATTGTAATGTGCACAATTTCATACAGTAAACTGTTTACGATATCATATCGTAACTAACTTCAGCCAATGACATTGCTAGGTTGTTTTCTTTCGACCAATAAGCATGCCGGAAATCTTACAATCCATACTGTACGATATTGTTTTCTCGGTGTAATGAACATTAAAATTGTAATTTTGTAGAGTATTTATTCAAATGTATGTAATGGAAATCGTGTATATAGATTAAAGATCGATGAAACGTCACGTATAGTTTTACGTTGAATTAACTATGGCTTTCGCTTGCGCGCGCACGAAATTCAATGGAATTCATTTTCAAATTACGTATTAAAAACTGTTGCAAAATGAAACGCGAATGGAAAACGTAGCTTGACTTTATCGTGAAAGCATATTAAGATTGATTTCACATCGACTTGCGTTGAATATATGTATCGCGAATAAAATATATTTTCTGGAAATCCATTAATCACGTCTGAAATCTCTCATTCAAACTTCATTTAATCCGGCAAGCTTTGCCGAAAAGATATATGCTCGTCTGCGGCGATCGACCAATTGTCTCAAACATTTTCGACGAAAATTCTAGCGAAGCTTTTATACACACTTGGACCCTACTCGTTCGCATGAAAGAAATTCATCCTGACAGAATCATTAATAGATCCACGTAGAGTAAAAAATTTTTCGCTGCGTTGCAAAAAATAATGTAGGGTTCTTTAGAAAATCGATCCGCTTCGTAAGATTAGAGCAGTCAAAATATATTCCGTGATAAATGTTACTGCTTACACTTCGTGTAATATTTCTTGTTCGTTGTCCAATTATTCATAAAACATTGTCACTTTTTTTCCGATAATTTTACATTTAAATTGTAGCAAATATTAAATCACGATCGTGTTTGTGATTTCAATGTTTTTATTTCGTTTTACATATAAATTTAAAAACAGGGTAAATGTATTGACATTATTTAAATTGATTAATTAAAGTATATTTTTTATAACTTTTAATTAGTTGGCATTAACTAAGTATATCGAACAATAATATTAATTAAATAATTTTTACTGATTTTCACGAATAAAAAAAAAAAAAAATTCTGTAGCATTATTATGAACGAATATATCATGTTACTTAAACATAAGTTGTTTGAGTCAGATGCAATCTTTTTGCGGCTGCTTTGTTGAATGATTTTATTGATCCAACCAATATATTTAATTTTATTTAGCAAATTAAAACAACGAAAGCCATTTAGTATTAAAAAACCGTAATTTTTTTGTTAGATGTCCTATCTTATTAAAAAAAAGTATAGTGAAACCAGCAGATCGTATATAAAGACAGTTTCGCCTAATTTCTGCAAGGCGCCTGAAGGCAATATCTAACCAAGCTTTACTGATTAGTTTACGGATAAATATGGAATGAAATGCTAAATAGTCTTTCTAATCCTTTAAAAGTTTCAAATATACGGAGAAAAATTAGCCAGAAAAAATTAAAATTTTAAATAGTAACACAGCTCCATACTCGTTATTCATGCATAAAAAATGTATTCTTCAATTTGTATTCAAAATGTATTCTAATCCTTTAAAAGTTTCAAATATACGGAGAAAAATTAGCCAGAAAAAATTAAAATTTTAAATAGTAACACAGCTCCATACTCGTTATTCATGCATAAAAAATGTATTCTTCAATTTGTTATTTCTTTTAGGAGACCGTAACAAATAAAAAAAAAAAAAATTGGAATTAAACCGTCGTCTTATCAGAAAAATAGAGTGACAGTTTTATAAATATATCAGAAATGTGTATACTTTTTCATTTTTCTATATATAATTATAAATATACTTTTTTATTTTTAATTTAATTTTTTTTAACGAGAAACATTCGAATTTTACATTACAACTTCCATTATTAAGCTAAATATTGTGCATAAAATATAAATTGAAAAATTTAAATTTATCGATAATTAAATCACAAAGAAGAACACGACTTATTCATTTTGTCAATTAGTTGTTGAATAATTTGGCTTACTCGATTAAATTGCGTTTGTTGTAACTAAACAGTTTCCGAGTGCCATTCTATTGTATTCAGCTCTTTCATAATCGTAATTTCTTGTAATGCATGCTACCTCGGTTAAAATAGTTCAACAGGTTTTTACGTCTCGGCGACAAAACCACTAATACGTTGTCGTTTAACTTTTCTATATCATCCATTAATCTCTACTTTCCCATCCACCTTCTTGCATGATATTTGTTTAATTTAAAATTGACCATGAACTACAAAATTAATAAGAAAAAAGGGGAAAAATAAACAAACAGACCATGGCAATAAAATTTGGGGTTAATTTTCAAAGATAAACTTATAATAGAATATTCTACTATTCAATAATTTTGTTTTAATGTTACAGGAATATTGATTCAGTGGTCTATTCAATAATCTAACATATAATTTAATGTATTTTCAATGTATGTAACCGTCAAAGTAAATTTTACAAATTATTGATCAACAAGTAGTAGAAAATTAATTGGACAATATTACGATTCAAATTTAAAATAATAGGATTCACGATTAATGTGAATAAAAGCAAAATCAGGTAGCTATCATCCTTTTAATCATTGTATTAACATTAAACATTCGCACCTAATAACATTACCCCGCTAATTTCTTACGACAGACTTGTCATTAATTTGAAAAATTGTCAGGTTAGCTTATTCGATGTGTTCGAACATTCACCCGAAATCCCCCTAATTCATGCCATCAATGCATTCTTACGACTAATTCTTTTAATTAAATAAAATGAATTAATTAATCGATAAATCAATCGGAAACAACTTGACTGTCAATTAATCATTTAATTCGACTGCCGCGTGTAAATAAATGATTTCACGCGATGAGCTTTGAACCGCAGTTGCGGGGAAAAGCGGTAAAAAGCGATTGAAGGGGAAAGGGGGGAATCAAGTCCCCAGGCTATTATTTGGTTGGCACGACACAGTAACGGTCCCGGAGGACGTTAACACGTGGACAGATGACACAGTCAAGTACACTCCCAGTGCCAAACGAAACAAAGCGGGCGAATTTTGATTAACGGCTGATTGCGTTCTGATTGGATGCTGCCATTAAACCGGTGTTTGCCAGAAAAAGGCAGATGACTTTTCCCAGCAAGTGCTGGTGAAGTGCCGGAAAAGGGAACGAAGGCGGACAAGTGGTAGATTAAAGAAGAGCAGCGCGGGAAAAGTTTGGACGGCAAAACTAGCTGGTGAAAAATTGGCGCGCAAATACAACCTCGGGGTCACTTATCGGTCGAAGAAGCCCCGGGCCAAAATTTAACCAGAGACCAGCAAAGTACTGATTAAAATTTAATATTTGCTTGGGAAATTGAAAGAACAAAAATTTGCTAAAAATTTAATACCCGATAATATGATCGATTATAATTCGCGTATCGATAAAAGCCATTTAATCGATCTTGAAAATTAAATTTCATGATCGTTAATGTTATTATAATTATTTGAAACTCAGCAGAGGACACCCGAATGTTCCCAATTGAAAATGTTAAAAAAGTGTAAATAAAATGTCACGCAAGGTTTAGTAGTCTCACTTTGCGAAAATTAGCGGCTCATTCTTTTAGCTCGCATAAATATGGCAACGGTCGGCCATTTTCTTTTTTCTCCGAGTTTAATGTCACCTACGTGTATCTATTGAAGTCGAGAGCAACTTTGATTCAAAGATACACAAAAGGAGGTCACGAGTTATTCAAGGAGACCTCTTTTACTGAAGATGCGGTTTGTCCTACAAACACCTCTGTCATTCCGCTTAATACGAATACAACGCTTTTTGTCGTCGCATTTTTGTGCTACCGCGTTCGCGATGTTTTTCAACTTCACGTTGCTCTTTTCTCGTCGACATTCAGATACGCTTCCTATTTGTGAATTACATTAAACTTTCCGCAGTCGCTTTTAAATAATGCGATTCAACGCACTACAAACGTGTGATCCCTTGAGGCGAAACGGTTGAATAGAAAATCAAGTAAGGAAAACAGAGGGGCGAGGGTAAGAAAACTTCGACCGAGCTGTACGTTCAATAACGTACTTCGTCGAACGTTTAATCTTCGTTAAATCAGGGTAGATTAGTAAAACCGTTAATTTCACTCGCTTGGAAATACTGGATCGTACATTTTTAATCGTCACGGAAATTGACGGAAATGTTTGACACATTCGAGATTGTATTTGTATTTATACTGATAGCTTTTGTTGTACTCTTTCGAAGAAACTCGCGTTAAACGTTTTTGCAAGAATTTTTACTTTTTCGTAAAAATACTTGTCCAAGGAAAAAGATGGTTTCGAATATTTGAGGAAGAGTAATCTTTAAAGGACGATCAAAAGATGAATTTTGCGTGAGTATAAATTTTGGTTTAATAGAATATCGTTTTGTTTCGAAATTGCATTGTCTTAAAATTAATAGGATACTTTTAATTATTTAATTATCAATGATATCCAGGTAAATAATTCTTATCCCTTGGACGAGTGTTTTGACTGCCTCCGAAGAAAGTTAGTGAAAATCTCCCAGTGTAAAAATCACTCAGTTGTATTAAAATGTATTGAAACGAATGTATCATTTTTATCAGGTTTGTTTCAATGCCTGTTTTTCAAATAAAATCAAATGGCTTTTCGCGAGTAATAAAAAATGAACGAGGGCAACGTTCCTTCTTTATTTCAATGGATTTAATATCAGTATGCGACGCAAGTAAATGGTTTGCTATTTATTGACTTTCGCTGAACAAATTTATCTTTTTTAACAATATTACTATTTCTATTACTTTGCGACTATTACTTTGTCTAGCAAAAAACATTATTAAATGTTTTAAGGTTAAAGAAAACAACTTTTATTGCAGTGTATATATACACATACTTTGTGCTGTTCAGATGTTCTGTAAAAGTTACAGAAATTTAAAAAAAAAAAAAAAATGAGCAGGCATTGCAACCGATTGTCTCAACGTACCAAACGAATCTTAATTATGTTATCGATTTTCATTACAGGCGCCTGTTGCAGACACAGTGGATATCAAGAATAATAAAACATGACGCCTGAACGGGACGGTCCAGTATCCAGCCTAGTGGTTGACAAATCCATTGATAACGGCGGGTAAGTAGAAATATCTAAAAGTGGAGCGACGGAAGCTCAAAATGATCAATAGTTATTCATCATTATCTCGGCGTCAAATCCTAATTAAATTCTCGTGCGCAGAAAAACTGCGGTAAGAAAAAGGTGAAAAACTGGAATCTTGTTCGAGTAAAAAAACTATCCGCTGATAGGATTATTGTCAACTGTTTTACCTGCGGTACGAACGAAAAAATTAAACCTTCGATTGGTTCGTTCGCTACCATTTTTATTCGCAAATTAATCGAAACACTCGGCGAAATACTCGGGGTAATTTTCGCATTCGTCAACGCACGGTGTAGATGTTAATTGTTAATATTGCAAATTCAATTAACGCGTCGCAGCGAATGTGGAAATTCATAATGGAACGATTATAAAGTGTATAATAACGAAAGATGAGTGAAATCGTTTCATTGCACATTAACGTTCCGTTTTGAAGATCTTTAATCCGTTTATCGCTGAAACTACATTCCTTTTGGCGTTCACGGGACGTTGCTTTTGCACTTAACCGCTTACATCAAAGGGAATAAGACAATTACAGTGTGACTGAATGCACGCAACATTACAAAGCGTCGGCCTCTTTTAAAATTGATTAGACTCCAGACTTGGCTTCCACATTCTGACAATAATTCGAAAATATGTACCGGTTGCATTAATACGATAATACCATTTTACACGCTCACCTTCACTAATGTTCGTTTTATTACTTCCCTACGACTCAGAAGTTCTTCGCTGCAATTTGTATAATGCGATCGTTTTAAGGTTCAAATTATTAAATTTGATATTAGTTCCCCGGATTATGTTGCGGCTCGGTACATTTTTATTCAAATTATTTTTACATTCTATTACTATTGTAATAAAATGTAACATCCAACAGGGTGAAAATGTCCTTTTTTTTTAATAAAATTGTTGCATCTGAGAAAAAAAGAGCGTACATTTTGAAATAAAAAAGCAGCGCTTCCACATTTTGGTCATATGAGAGTTTTTCTCACCTTTTTTTCCCAAGGGAGTGTTTTATCTCCTGAAAGAATAATGTACCAACGTGTAAAAATAACTTTCAGAATTTTCTCCTTGGGATATAGTTGTTTCTTTTTTTGTTTTGTTCAATTGTTTATTGTTGATTATTAGAGCAGAATGAGTATCGCATTACACGGATTTCGGACCAGAGGTTAGAAGCGAACAGCAACTCGAGTGTTGATTTTCCTCCCGAGGTCGTTGACAACGGAAGACAATATTCCTTTCCCTCTTGTTGTCATGGACGATGAAATGAAAATAGCGCCTAACGGGTAATGAAGTATCTCCCTCTTGCTCCGAACATATGTATATGATCAGAAATATCCCTCAAACATTTAGAATCATGGTAATTAGTGACAATCCCTGAACTAAAACATATTACACTTTTGAATTGAATTGTCTGTCCTCTTTTATTACAAAATAATGTTACTTTTCGAATACGCCACTAGAATAATGCGAAAGCAATTTTTCAGTTGACCTTTTTTATCTTTTTCTCGTTAAGGATCTTTTTCAAGTTCCATCTTTCTTGCAAATATACAACTGAAGAATCGCTTTGAATCAACATTCCATTTGATTCAAGTAAATTTAACTTGCTTTGAGGGAACTATTTGGAGAGTGTAATAAATATGACTTAGGCCGGGAATTGTGACCATATCTGTATGTTTGTGTATGATCTATATGCAATTTTGAGTAGGACACTTACTATGCAAAAAAAATTATACTACGACTCGACTCTGCTTGTTTGCTAAACAACAGGCCGTCCTTGATTGATTCAATAAATAATAATAAATAAATAACAAAATAACCCCTTGGCACAACCTGTCGAAAAAAGCGAATTTTCGTATTACGGTCAGAACTCGACCTATAAGTCTGAAACTTTGTCTACGCACTCTCTGAGGTGCAGGGATCAATATTCAATCGAATCTAAGCACATCTGAGAGGTTTTGAAAGATTTTTCTGGCTGGCACCTCCACTTCAACCAAATTAAAAAAAAAAACTAGTCTATAATTATGAGCTAATTAAGTGCTAATTTGTACCACTCAAATTTGTATTTGTACCAAAACGATGAAGCCTCAAAAATTCAATTGAACCGACGAAAAAATTTTAAAAAAAATTTTCGATCTAAATAAACAAAATTAAGAATTATTCAAACGTATTAAATCACGTGGCCCCCGTACTTTGACAAAAATGCAAAGTAAATAGTTTTTCATGTGGTAAAAATTAAAGGCAAATTTGTATCACCGACGAAAAAATTCTATAAAAAACTTGTCGGTGTAAATAAACAAAATTAAAACTTATTCAAACGTGTTAAATTACGTGCCCCTCCTCTACTTTGACAAAAATGCAAAGTAAATAGTTTTTCATGTGGTTCAAATTGAGAGCAAATTTGTACCAACGACGAAAAAATTAATTATAGACTAATTTTTATTTTAATTAATTATAGACTAGTTTTTTTTAATTTCGTTGAAGTGGGGGTGCCAGCTTCATCTGCATCCATGTCTTCCTCGTGGCATGTAATTCAATGCAAACTTTCTCTTTACAACGCTGCACAATTAAACGTCAAAGTCGTAAGTTAAATTGATACCGCAGCACGAGGTCGAAATCAAAAATTCGATATGGCAGATGGGCGCTGAAATGAATCAACTTGAACAACGGTGTTTTAATAAGATTCATTGCGTTATTGTACAATGAAACATTCTATTAAGTTTATTAATCTATTAAGTTTAAAATTAACGCTATTTTCTTTTTTTCTTTTGTCTCCCCCATTCAGGGGTATGATTTTTCAAATTTACACGTTTACAAAAATAAAATGAAACGAGAACAATAATTGTGCATCCGGATATCGAAATTTCGAACCGAATAACTACGATCTCTTTTCGAAACGATTTTTTTTTAAACGAGTGCATTTTCGCGCAACATTTTTCGTTCGATTGTGTTTTCTCGCCGCGACTATGCATTTATTAAAACAAGAACCTCAAATTATTCGATAAAAAACTTTGAATTGCATTCCTAATATTATGAATGATTTATGTAAACTCATACGCGCGACCGCGATACACACCTACGTAAGGTTAACATAAATTTGAATTTTCATTGCATTTTGTACAACTTTTATATCAAGTTTACTATGCGAGGTGCCCCGACGAAAAAAAAACAAAAAAACAAAAAAACAAAAAAAACGTACTTTTACATCACACAGTTTTCTCCGTTCATAAATTCTCGAACAATATTTCATCATGAAAATCCATCGGCCCTTTGATTAAACACGCCCTCATAAACCTTTCGTCGATATTCATACTTCGCATATCTTTAATTGTTCAACCTCCAACGGAAGCCTCCCAAACATTGTTTATAAAACAAAGCGGAACACTGGCAATTATTACAACGCCGCACAAAAGTTGCATTCGTTTCGTAACAAATAGCAATCGAGCAATTTATTTACCCGGCCTGATAATGGCACTTGAGTCTTTCGCCGACTTGAAGCACCAGCTGAGCGTCATTTTACAAATCACGTGGCGCACTCGTCGCTCACGTACTTCGACATCGACCCTTTTTTTATGTTTATTTCCCCTCTCACTTTTCATTTGTCCTTTTTTTCTCCAATTATTACACTAAAAGGAACATTAAATTAACGTGACATTTACCCGTAATGTGCAGAACATTTTTACCTTTTCCTCGTTAGAATTCTGACTTGCATTAATTTTATATACGAAAAGTCAAATGTCATTATGATTACTTCATAAAAAAGGACCGTTTATTTACACGAAGTAAATACAAATTTTGATTCCAGTTTGAAATGTTTAAACGAATCTAAACTACGTTTAATAAATTTTAAACAAATAAACAAAAACCAAACACTTGCAACTTTTTGTAGACAAACATAAAACACATTCTATAAATTCGGGGCCGTATTTGTTCTCAATGGCGTACAGTTTGGAACGTTTTACCAAACACAAACGTTATTTTGATTATTTCAGTCAGGCACGTCAGTTGACGACCTATTTTTAAAGCCGCAGAGCCTATACGTGCGTTATTCCGACGGAAGTTTTGCATTTTCGCAAAACACTCGGCAGTATTTACACATAGCATGTTCGCTGTCCCGCCTTTGAATATTCTTTTGGTATTGTGTTAGTTGTTTCAACGTCCCGCTCCTCGGACATCTCGAGGGCACTTTCATCCAGTCCGTTGTACATACTTTCACGGCACACACATTATACTGATTTGCTCTATCTTATCAACGAACAATATTAAGATAAAATGCTTTATCAAAAAAAAAATCTTTGCTTCGATTATCAGAATATAGCACAAAACATTGTGACAATGTATGTACTAAACTTTTATATATAAAACCTGAATTATTCTAAAAGTCAAAAAATTTTTCGAAGCGAGAATTAAAAATATATAGTGATAAGAGCGATAATTCTACACTGAGAAAAAAGATTGTACTACCTTCAGATAATAAGAAAAAGATGATACAATCTTACCATCTTAGATTGTACAACACTGTTCCACTGTGGCGCCACCTACAAATCAGGTCCACCAAAACAAAATGCTGCAATCTATATGGTACAACCTACTTGCAATGTATCATTTATTCCTTATCATCTCGAGATGACAATTTTTTTTGTCTTCGCATTTTCTGGGGTGAAAAAATCAGTGTCTCGGAAACAATTCTGGGACTATGTTGCCATCACTGGGAAGGCAAAAGAAGGCCGAAAAACAAAATTAACGTTCGAATGCGAACATAGAAATTTTCTAATTTTTTATGTCCCAGGTTGAGCCTATTTCCGACCCAAACGAACAACCTATCTCAATAACCGAATTTTCATATTTCGGTCTAAACTCGACCTATAGGTCTGAAACTTTGCCTACGCACTCCCTGAGGCTCAGGGAACAATATTTAATCGTTTTTAGACGATTCTGGGAAAACAATTTTTCCTTCACAACTTATTGATGACTAATTTACGGCAAATGTTGTAAATATTTTTCAATTTTGAACAAATGGCTATTGTAACTTCCAGGACGTAGTTTTTAAAGTGAAAAATTTTTTTTCTTCAACTCTTCGGGGACCACTTTGCGCTCATTTGACGATGACTAAAAAGAAATGGGAAACATACTCGTAGCGCTGAACAATCACTTTCGAAATTTCACCATTTTCAAACCCCAGAATCATCTCAGTCACTGTCACGTCAATTTATTTACCGATTAAAAAATCACACCGACCGTGCCGTCGGGTATTCCATTTGGTCGATGACTAAAATATTAGTGGTTTTAAATATTTCGGTCGGAACGAAAGGCTGCGGTCGGTGTGCGCCTAACAAAAACTGTCGAAATAAAAAACATAAAAGCATCCTTTCACCGACTAAACGTGGTCCATCCAACTGCGACAGCTAGATAACCGAACATTGCAATAGTTTATTCTATAAGAGAAGCTAGCCACAAGCGTTGTTTGTCTACGCGAGTGTGACCCCCGCGGAAAGTAATTTAACACGTGAATTTTCGGTCCAAAAATACGCGCCGAATAATTCTGCGGAAAAAATAGTTATGCATTATTGTAAAAGCGTTGTGTTCTAGATAAAATAGAAATTTTATAATTTAATAAAATACAATTTTTAATAATATAATCACAAGGGTAGAAATTGTAATGCTGAATTTTGAATCCCACGATAGGTTTGAATCTTTAGTTTGGTCGAATTTGGACCTTTTTAGTAGTAGCGATTCCTTCAACGCTACAACTAAACTCGTAAAGTGTTTGAATTTGTTTCTATTCGTTTGACGATGTAAGTACATCATTTACTTAAAATTGAATAAACAATTGCGTTGAGACGACATTCAATGTCTTTCATATCCTTTGTACCTGGAGTTCATTCCGGCGATTTTCAGGAAATTTGTTAGGAAAGCTAAATGCCGACGAGATTGAAAACGTCACGTGTTCGGTGTGTGCCAGGGGGGGGGGGGGGGGGGGGGGTGCCGAAAAAAGAAGGGGAAAAAGGGGGTTTTGGCGGGCCGGGGGGGGCGAGGGGGCAGGGGGCGCGCGCGCCGCCGAAAGGAGATTGGGGAGAGCGCGCCGGGGCGGCTCGCGCCCAAACCGGCTCACACAAGGGGGCTCTGGCATTCGTTGTCCCCCCAAGCGGCCTTAAAAAAAAGCGTCTCCCTTTATACACTCCGCGCCCGGCGCCCGAGGAGACGTGGTACGTGCCGGGGGGGCCGGC
>JABFOV010002916.1:0-18052 GCA_022817685.1 Aradophagus sp. ZL-2020 | reverse complement strand
CCCTTACCGTATCGCGCCAATAATGCCAATCTCCGGGCCGTTTAACGCATGAACGGCTCGACTCGCCACGAAGATCGATTGTAAATCATCGACTCCGGATAAGAAGACGAGGATGGCACTTACGCAGAGCATTGCTTTCTATAACGGACTGCGATTTTGGTCGGGAGTTTTTATCTATTTTTTCGTCGATCCAGCAATTTTAATTAATTTCTTTTTTTTTCTTCTTCTCTAAATGCCCGAGGAATCGAAGGAATTGAAATTGAGTTTTGCGTGAAAAATTTCATCACGCGGTTTAAATGGTTGGATTGGATAATTGAAGTATTTTTTGGTACATTGTGAAGTTGGTTTTTATAGATTTCGTAGGAATCGTTATGGGTGTGAAATTGGCCACGAGACAAATAAATAAAAAAAAAATGTATAAAGAAAAAAAATTGTATGAAAAACAAGGGAAAGAACTTCCGAAATAATGATGTATTATTGTGAAGTTAGCCGTCGTGATGATTGATCATAACTTGTTTAGATTAATTTATTAATTAATTATTAGACTAGGGGCGAGAATGTTTGAAAATATTTGAAGAATCGAATTAAAGTCACTTTTAGAAAACGTTGATTTTTTTAAATTTTATCATTCTAGAAAAAAAAACTACTTGTTATTTTGAAGTTTGTCATCATAATGGTCAAAACGCTATCGAACAAATTCATTGACCGATTATTGGACAACGGGCGCGAAAATTTGAAAATACTTTAAGTTTTGCACTACCAAAAAGAAGTCTTTTAAAAACTACTTAAATTAAGAAGTTTGCAAGAGACTACTTTTTCTAGTGACATTTGCGGCAATATTTATCAAACGTTGATTTTTTTAATCTTTCTGAAAAAACGACGTGTTATCTTGAAGTTACTTGAAGATTAAAACTCTAAATAAGTTTGTTGAAGGGTGCTTCAAGTTTTCAGCATTTATTCGTAAAGAAAAAGAAGCCTTTCTAAACATACATCATAATATTTTTTACTGAATAATTTTACAAAAGTATGTTTAAAGCTAAGAGTTTCATCTTCATTTTTCCTCTTTGTTTATAGTGTGTTTTGTACAACGATTTTCTGAAAGTTGGCTTGTTAAGAAAACGTCACATTAAAAAATATCGAAAGATTCCTGCATTATTGACATTCGAGTATTTTCGTTGTTTAACATAATAATTAAAATTGAGAATAAAAACGAAGAGGACAGATCGATTCTCTCATAAATTTTCTTTAATTTGATACGAAATAATTTCTTTTTCAAACAATATTTTGTACGATCTGTTCCCACTGTTTTTCCTTTTTACGTTCCATTTTCATATTATTGAAACTATTATGATTTTGGCGCCAATTTTGAAATTCAAATTTCGGAATCCAAAACGACATCTTAATAGTTGAAAGGTTCAACTGCGTCATTAAACGTTTAACATTCAAAATTTTTTTTCTGTACAAAAGTCAACAACCAATAAAAAAAAGGATTTTATAACAAGAACGTGTTTCGCGCGTCTTCCCGTTGTTTGTGACCCGGCGGAGAAATCCCGGACAAGCGACGGGCGTCTATCTTGCGGTGATCTCTTCGCGGAAAACAGGAAGATCAAAGGGAATCTGAAACGCGAGCTTATTTCGCGGCGGAAACGTCGATCGCGGTTCGTCCGATCAAATCCGTTGGAGAGTCGGGAGTGGAAATCCGGTGAGCCTGCGCGAAATCATAAAACACATTCGGGAGCGGTAAAAGTTGCCAGATGCGTCGTCAATTAACGATTAAGCAAGCGAATCGTGCGTCGCCTTTCTTCCGCGCGACCTCGCCAGAAAAGTTATCGCGATAACGAGATTCGGGCGAGCGCAAGTGATACTCAAAAGCCGGACTGGCCGCCTTTCGACGTCATTCAAACGCCGGCGTTGCGCAAAACGAACGTCGGATGAAAAATTGGGCAATCTCCGCGAAGGATCATCGCTGCTTGCACGTTGCTCTTTCGGGTAAAATCGTATTATAATTGCCGGTTGCGCAATCGCTCGGAATTGTTCTCACACTTTGGCCGATTTATCGCGGCCAATGGGATGGGGCGGCCGGCAGATCGATCGAGGGAATTTGCCGAACCTCGTCCGGTTCGTGGAATAAAAAGAGAACCGTCGAATTCAACTAATTTGAGATGCGAATAGTTGAAATACCGTAGGTCAGTGAAAATTATCTTGGAAATGGATTAGGTTATTTCAAATGATGAAATTAAAATTTTGAAAAGTAGCAATGAGAAAAAACCTTATTTTGCAAAATGAACAAGATCGGTTAAATCAAATTAGATTTCCAAATTCAACAGAAGAAAATGATTTGAATGAAAGAAAACAGATTGAATTCAACGAACGTGTTTCAACAAAATTTGTATTATCGAATCAACTCAATTATTTCTACCCGTGGGGTCTAATATTAAACCACAAAATGAGTGTTACCATTAGATGGTAAATAATATTCTTTATCGAAATATTGCACTGAATTTCGTCGCATGAGTTATTAAATTATAAAAATACATCCGACCGAGCTGAATCGCAGTGATGCAGACATGACTTGAGATTGGATTTCCATAAAAAGCCGGACTCGATCGGAGTGGAGTACGTTAAACTCCGGTGTATCTGACAGGGGCATCTAAGCTTAAACCGTAGCATAGCGGTGCTGAATAATTCAAACAAAGATTAATTAAACCGTCGCACCGAAGTCGGATCGCGATAGTACATTTTATCGGGCCTAATTTCCTCCTTAGCTTTTAACTAAATTATTACTGCTGACAATTAAATCAGCCGCGACTATACTTGCGCACGGCTCATTAAAACGATCGATTCCCATCGCTGCAACTCCAATCCAAATTATCCTCACGAATCGTGATAAATGTACTTGGGATAAGAGGCACGATTCATGAATGAAACGACGATTGCGACACGTGAAAATACTATCGCTCCTGGCTACGAACGAGTATTAACGGCCACTCGTAAAATTTAATGCAAGTGTCATCCGTCGTCAATTGAAATCATAACTGGATACGGAGATTATTTAAGTGATTAATGCACGGCAAGTCGTGCAACGAAAATTGACACCGGTCGTCAAATGCTTCGTTAAAGTGATTTATAGATTTCAATTTGTTGTCGGTTAGAAGTACGACTTATTAGTTGTTGGGCGATGCTCATTAATATTACCTGCAACTTTTATTTATACTTCACAAGTTTACGTTCTTTTATTTCTTTAATGATTACTCGTGTGATTATCATTCGATAAAAAGTGAAGGCCTCATGTATTTGGAAATAAATAATAATAATTCGAGTCTCAAAACGAATCGTCAATTGTCCTTATTGTTATTCTGTTTGTGGTTTTGAATAGAAAAAAATTTAAAAAATAAACAAAAATGATTCATAGTTTTCATGTATCGAATGTACTATGTTTAAAATAGTATATTATTGCTGAGGGCGCCACTGCGGCCGAGGTATGTACTTTATCTTCGGTAAAGTGGAACTTACCGTCCTAGGGCGGTAAAGAGTTTACTGCCCAAGGAGTGGTTAGTTTCAATTTTGTCCACTCCTAAGGTGCGTAAAAATATGTACTGTTTTCCCAAACATTGCATTATTCATTAAATTATCTCTTCGCGTATATTGGTATCAATTCATTGCAAAAATCTTGATTGGTATTTGAAAATCGATTCATCGAAATGCGGTACTTAGAACTGTAAACTGGATCACTCACGGTTGTCAAAATTTGAAATAAAGTTGGTTTCGGAGCGGTAGACAATGCAGCTCGCAGTGTATCGCTTATCGAAGAGAGTTATCTGAATGCGAAGCCCTCGATGGCTCACCGCGCAGCCTCGCCACTCGTAATGGCCAAACGCCAGCTGCCGGCCACGAAGTAACGTGTAATCCTGGGTGGTCTCGGGGAGATATACAACGCACCACGACGATTACGCTCGCGGCGTTATATTCATAACGGCGTATCCGCGGTCCATAGAAAATAATACACCGAGTGTGATCCATTATATATCCCACGGCTACAACTGCCCACCGCTCGAGAACAACGGACGCAAATAAAGGGCCACTTGGCGTAAAAGTGTCGGCGGAAATTAAACAGGAACACGGGATATTAATGGCGATTTCAGTGATTCAATAAAGGCCGGTCTTTGGAGGTGATTTGCGAGATCAATTGGTCGGTTGGCGAACGTTGATTTATCATACTTGTGGCTCTATTCTATCAACCATTTAAGCTTGTTCAAACTTTACGGAAATCATGTTGTCGGAAAAATTACACAGTTTACAAGTATTTTTGTGGGATTGGTACCACAGTTTTTAATATTTTCGTATAACTGATTATATACATGTATTTATATATTATATATTATATTGCATTATATAATACAAAGGTACGAATTTAAATAAACAATACATTTTTTTACACTTCTTTGTGTGTAAGCTTCGATTTTTCATTTCATAAATATTACTAACTTCATTCTTCAACATAGCCTACTTCGAAATAATTGAATCAGGTAAAAATTATATGTTCCATTTTGGAACACGGAAGTGAGTCGCTAATCGAGATCAAGTTTCAAACGACTTGGATTTCGACGATAATTAAGACTCGCGCTAATTCATAGAGATTTCACCAACATGTGAGATGGTATATATTTTTCGATTTCCTAGTTGTCGTCACGGTACCAAAAGTAAGGTAAAACAATAGCTATGCCCTTAGCCTGCATAGCGTGACATCTCATTGTCAATGGCAGGAAAAGCAACAATTCAGTTACAATAAAGCGGTATGTAAGTCGTGTCTTGAGAACGTTATACCCAGAGGTCAGGAGGACACAACGACGAGGTCGAAACATTCGAGCGAACTCAAAAATCCAATCAACGGATGACGAACAAGACGGTTTCAAGATTAGGTATCACGTACAACTTATTATGATTGATAACAGGTATAAATGCTGTGTAAACTGCGGTCGATTCAACTACTACGCATTTTTTATCATAGCTGTTGCCGAGAATAAAAGTTGATGGGCTCATGTACGCATTATTTTACTTTTTTTTTGGTAAAAATTCATTACGGTGAGAGCATTCTCTGACAGTATTATAAGCGAAAGGTTCTTTATTACATCGGATTTTTTTCCTTACTGCTGGAATTTCTGATCGAAGTAGCAGTAAGACATTTTAAAATATTACTCGAAGCACTATAATCTCTTTCTCCTGATATTGAATAGAAAATCCACTTATAACCATCTGCGTGAAGTTGACCAGGTGGCAAGTTGCCACTAGTTTTGGATTTAGAGTTGCAAATACTAGAGATTAATATTTTGTTACCCGTGAAAATATTTTTTTGATTTAAAAGGATATTTGTTGTGGGAAACAGAAAATCAAGATATTATAAACGTAAACAAGCACTTATAAACAATGGTAAAAAGAATGATCTCTGTTTAATGACCTCTTTGTTTACATCTGATGTTTACATTGTGTTCGTCCTCTTTTATTTTTCGTTTTCATTTGAATTAAAGGATCAATTTCTGAGAATTCAGTAACATTTACATTTTTATCTCGAATTTTTCTCTAATTCCAAAACTCGTGGCATTTTGCCACGTGGCAAACTTTGCACTCATCTCATAACCTGCATTTCATGAATACACTACCTAACCTCCAAAAGACGAAAAAATCAAATTATCTTGAGGTATAAAACTTACTAATTTTCTGTACTCAATCTGTATATGTCTGTATTAAAACTATCGCTTCATAACCTTGAAACCTTGCACGTACCACCAATTCCACCAAACTCCATCCAACGCCACCACAATTTAATAACAAAGCCGACATTCGCACGCTACACACCGCTCGTGAAAACACCAAAGGTCGGCGACCGAGAAATCGGTTACAAGCCCGGGCGTAACTCGGCCTTCCCCGTAAATGATTTCGTCCCGCCGACGAAATTAATTTGCTCCACGGAGACAAGTCACGCGATAATATATTCCGGACAAATTGAAATCCATTCGCCGGTAATTGACGGCGTGTAGCCGCGGCGCGGAAATTCCTACAGGCGTTCTAAGCACCTCCATGGCGGGCGTAAAAACGCCAATTGTCTCCCTGCGCGCCGATATTCCATTATCAGCGGCGCGCTCATAAGCGGACAGGCGGCTCGTACCCGCGAGCATAAATTGCGACGGCAAGACCGAACGTGACGGCGCGGGGTCCCGATCTCTTGCCGTCAGGTCGGACCTTGTAAATACCAATAACGACGGTCAGTCCGTTTTCTACAACAAAGTGTGCTGTGGGAAAGGCGAGAGATGACTTTCGCGGCTGACAAAAACTCGGCACCGTCGGGCCCTCGTCTTCGAGATCGCCCCGACAGATGCCTTCTGTCGTGTTTGACACGATTGACGATAATGCCGCGGATGACAAGGGGGGGGGGGCGATTTAGGAAATTAATGCGATAGTTCGGAGGGGGGCGGTTATTGGGTCAGCGTTGCCGACATTCGGACGCCACGGACCCGATCCTCGTCGCAATTGCGATCAAATTACGACGGTTGCGATGAAACGACGTTATACGTGACGGCCGAGTTATTTCGCGACTGAATGTTAAATGGTCCTTTTTTTTTCTCAACGAACGTGACGGTCTAAAGCGACATGGACGGTGTACTTATGATCTTTCGTTCCTGGTTTTGTCTTAAATGCAGTCGTACGCTGAGAAAGCGGGTAATAAAAGTTAGTGCTAGATAGTAAAAGTTATTACTTGGATGGTGAAGTGTACCATTTAAGTAGTAAAATGGATGTAGTTTTAAGATGTTGACCTTTGAACCTTGATAAGTCACTCGCGCTGATTCATTTCATTTCGTCTTTTTTGTTTCGATAACATGTATTACTGTTTTTATTATTATTGTTCATTAAAAAATTAAGTGATCATTAACGAATTATTGAAAAGGAGAAACAAAATTTGTAGTTACTTGCGATTAGATACTAAAATCTCAAAATAGTCATGCAATATATGGACTGAAAATTGCAAAGGGCATCTTTTTTTAGAAATCAAAATGTAATTTTAATTTTGTAGATAACATTAAGTAAATAATTTTCAGTAAATAATCATGTTATACCGTTTTTGCCTAGAGTTATCTATATATTTTGCAAACTGTCTACACTATTTTGGTATAAGCGATTCTCAAAAATGGAGTTGAAGTTTTCAACGTTGATTAATAAACGAAAATTAATTATATATAATTTAGTATCGTATGTTGTAATCAAAAATGAAAAAAATTATATTCGCAGACAATAAAATATACTAGCTTCTTCTTGTAATTATTATTCAATCATAAAATACTATTATTTGTATGAAGAAAAGTATATCAGATTTTATTTTTCTTTACTATTAAACGTTGGAAACTTGAAGAACATTTCTCAAAATTAGTATAAATCATGCCCAAATTGATGTAAACTGTGAATCTAATATTGTATAGAACAATTGTTTACTAAACGCGAAATTCGTCCATTTTTTCTTTCCGTGTAAAATTCCTCAATACATTAACCCGAATCTTATGTAACTGTACTCATCGTCTGGAAAATCTTCAGTTGCTTTCATACTTCCTCAACATTAATACAAAACGAATAATTCCATTATTTATTTACAAGCGGACTCGTTGGCATTTGCAACCACAATTGTTCATTTGCCGCGTCGGTAACGTTGTTGATTCAAGATCGTTAATTTGAAACAAGAACAAATAATGGAGTTCCCACGGTCCGTTCGTCAAAAGTTTAATTCGCAGAAATAAAATTGCCGCTCAGATTTATGACGGTCGCAAATATTTTGATTATGAAAATCGCATTTGAATAGATTAATCTGGCGGCCCGGCGCAAGAATTATCACTTTGCGCTCGCGTATCTATCAACACGTACCGCGCGATATCATTATTACGGTCATTTCTCTTGCGATCGCTTTTGTGGCCGGGTCGATTCGAAAGTCAATTTTCCATAGTCTTACATGTTCAATGGAAAGGCGAGAATTCTATATCGGGACCCGAGAAGGCGCGACCATTACTTATCTTCTTGAAAACGTGATAAACGATCGGATATTATCATTTTGTGTATATAAAACTTGAAGAAATGGAGACATAATGATGAAGTAATAGCGTTAAGCGGCGCAACAGTTCTTACGGAGAAACATTACGGTGATTTGGGATAATCGATGACCTTATCATTGTTCGTTGTTTCGAGCGTATTGAAACTCGCTGTAATTGGTCGTCGACTGAGTTGAGATGATTAAAAAAAAAAAAGTGAATTCAATTTCATCATTCATAGAAAAGGCTCTTTAAATGCTCATATATCTGCGAAATCTCGTAATTTCTTATTTGAGTGAAATATCAACGAATCATAAATGGATCATAATATCTGTAATTTTATTATTAGATTTGATCAAATAAGTTAAAACATATTTGACAAAGGATTTTTCAATTGAATCTATCTCAAATTTCCGAATGATATATTAAAGAACGAAATATAATTTTATATTTATTTTTTTTTCTTTCAATATATATTATATATATTACATTATTATTATATGTATTTATTTATCATACTTATTTTATATTTATTATAATTTTAAATTGTGAGAATATAATCATAATTTTGAAAGTCAATATTTTAAGATCAAAAATTAAATCATTGAGCTTGACAAACTCAGTATCTAACTATGATTTTAAAATGCAAAAAGCAAACGTAAGTGTTAAATTATAAATTAAACAAATCGAAATAATCAATAAATAACGATTTGAACGATTAAGAAATTAATTAAAGAAACAAGTATCGATCGACACGACCCTCCTTTCGGAAGTTAAAAATTCCGCCGGAATTCCATTGCCCGTGTAAAATCGCACCGATGAATGTCGGTTGCCGATGATCTTCGAAGTTTCACAAAATGTTTTATCCCCGAAAGGAAGGATCTCGCGGGGCCTAATGTACCGTAAATCTTTCGCGGCGAGTCAACGAAAGCAAGATCTTTTCGGAAGTGTATCATTTCGGGCCGAATCAAGAGACGCCTTTCTCTTGTGGCGAAAATGCGCGAAACATGAAACACGAAAAGCCCGAAGCGTCACGAGATTCATCCTTATTATAGCGATCATTAATCCGCGGCGGTTTCTCCGTCGCGACTTCCGGTAGGATCACTCTCGCACGGATCGTATCATCGCGCCGGATCTCCATCCTTTCGATTTTGTTGGGTGATTTCAATTTTACTACATAATTATTGTGCACGGCACTAACGGAACGCCCCCCCCCACCTCCAGGTTCGTCGTCGGTTATTTTGTATTAACGGGAGATGAAAAAATGCGCACTGCAAGTGCAGCGCCTAGGGCGGCTGGACTTTGCGATAGAAATTGTTGGACAAAGGTTGTGTTGTCGAGTTCATCGAGCTGGAGACTTTTTGCGATAGAATATTGCGAGTTTGAAAAACAAACAGTTGTGTACGTTGATTTGTGCGAAGTTATCCATGGATACTACAAAAACGAGCAACTTCCTTTATATATTTCTGATGCCTGAATCAGTTAAGTGGGAGTTATATTGAAAAATATGGGCAGACTCCTGCATTACCGACATTCGAATGTTTTTCGTTGTTTAATATAATAATTGAAATTGAGAATAAAAACAGAGGACAGATCGATTCTATCACGAATTTTCTTCATTTGATTTGAAATGATTTTTTTCAGACAATATTTGATATAAAAAACATCCCATAGTTTTTGATGTTGAACTAACCTAAAAAGTATAGGTAAAATCTACACTAAGAAAAAAAGATTACACCATTTCAAGATGGTAAATAATAGTACGATCTGCTTACACTTTATCATCCAGATGAGACCATTCTGATTCGGCCCACCTGAGTTGTAGGTGGCGACACGGTAAAACCAAGTGTTCTAGAATCTAAGATGATAAAATTGTACCATCTTTTTCTTACCATTTCATTCTTTTGTGTATAATTTGAGAAAATTTGACGAAGAATCGACTTGTTGTCTTTATTATTTGTTTTTATGACTCATTTTAATATAATTGGCAATATTTTAGTTTTGATGCCAATTTTGAAATTTAAATTTCGCAATCCAGTATGACATCCCCTTAGAACTTCACTTTTGATTTTTAAGAAATAAAATTGACACAATATGAGACACTTTTATGTCTAAAACAGTAAAAGTGTCTCCAAACTAAACATTTGTTTTTGCAGTATGACAAATGATACGAATTACAATCTGAGAAAAAGGGAAAGCTATTCGCTACAAAACAAGTGCCTCATTATGAAGTACTTTTGATGGGAGGTTAAGCATTTTTGAATTTTTCACTTTATTTTTTACGTTTATGATTTCTGGATTTTGCAACAGGTTGAAAAATTTATTTTCGGAGTAGATAATATAATTTGAGATTGAGTATCGTAACGTTTTTCATGTTGAGATACTTGATGTTTAATATACTTAACTTATCTCAAGTTGAAACATTTATGATACCTTGGACATCAAACATTTTAAAAAGTATGCACGTAGAAAAATGTTGGTACCATTAACCCGAGTTTGTAAGTAATTTTCGTAAATACTACAGATACTGGTCGAGGTAATCAGAGTTTAAGTTACAATAATTAAAAAATTTAGTTTATATAACTGTAGCCAGTGTCATATATCTTTTTCTGTGTACACTTTCTTATAGTTTTTATAGTAAATGTATTAAATACCAGAGAAATATAAGTATCTTCATGTACACACACACACATATATATGTATTGCGACGTTCTTTATGTTGTACTAAAATATTCTCAAAACAGTAATTACAATCAATGATTGATCCAGTACAAATTTCGATCAAAATGCTTATATATTTCAACCAAGAAAAGAAATCGAAATAATCGAATTTTCCATAATTGAATATTTGTACACATTTACAAACTTTGAATCCACATCATTACCATTTTACATTCATCGTGAAAAAAAGGAACTCGCAAACTTCTCGCGCATGAAAAACGAAAGTACTGAAACTTGACCGACCCCCTCCCCTCCGAATGACCACGATTTTCTCGTTCGGGAAGGTAAGCATTCCCCCACAACTATCACCGGAAGATGATGAGTCGGGAAGGTAAATAAAAGCTAGTTAGCCGTCATTTGCCGAACGATGCCCCGGTAATGACGATCCCACGCCTTTTACGGCGCATAAAGTTTCATTTGTCCGCAATTTAGCCGCGCGCTTTGCGAGCGGTCAATCGTCGGGCACCAAGAAAAATCTGTTCAGTTGAAACTACCGAAAAATTTAGTTGTAACCTTATTTACTTGGATTTACTAAATTTTCAGTTGAATTTACTGAATGTTCATTGAAAACGAAGCTCTGGTTTTCAGTTATTTCAACTGAAAGCTTCAGTAGTAACAATCTTTACTGAACATTCAGTTGAAATTACGGTTAACTTTGACTACTACTACTGTTAACTTTTTTCTCAGTGAGGGGTGGGGGATGCTTGCGCAAGCGCGCGGTCCACTTGTTCGAGCGGAAAAACGTCGAGCCGCTAATTAGTGGCGATTTCCAGTGAAAACAAGCGCGCCCGGGCCGAAAGCGTTACGTAAAAGCCGCGGCTTCGATATTTGGCAATAAAGAAAAAGCGTCGCGCTTCACGCTCGTCGAAGGTCATTAGTGTGCTCGGTCGATTTCTACCGGCCTGCGGTAACCTTAGCCTCGGCGTATGTCTTCATCGGGCCGAGCGCTTTTGCAAACTCGGCGCGCTCGGGTGAAAACGACGAGCCGGTGATTTCTCGCTTGGCGAAAAAATGGCCCGTGCCTTAATCGGCAAATATTATTAAACGCGGTTGCCGGCGATGATTGACAAAGGCGACCGAGTGAAAAGTGTGTGCACCGGCGAAAACGCCGGCCTGTCGAATCAATGAAAGCCGGCTATTTCAACGTCCGACATTGTCGGCAATGAGCATTAACTTTCTATAATCGATGATTGTTTATTTATTGTCTACGGACGTTCGGTTTCTGCGAATTACGTGCCCTGTAATCTATAGAAAATCCGAGGCAACGCGCCTGGCCGGCAATTTGTTCGATGTACTTTATGACAGCGGGGATTACGCCCGTCAGGTTCTTGCGACTCGGGCTCTCCGAGTGTTTGTAATACTTTTCATCAACGTCGGCTGATTTTTCATTCCTTTTTTTTCTGGTTTCTTTTCATTATTTTAGAGAGGCGAAAGAAATTCGCGAGATTTGAGTTAAACAAAATTAAAAAAAACTATTGAAAATTTCAGTTGGATTTACTGAATTTTCAGTTACATTTACTGTATATACAGTTGAATTTATTGAATATTCATCTAAAACAAAGCTCTGGTTTTCAGTTGTTTCAGTAGTAACAATCTAGTAATTCAGTTGAAATCACGGAATGCTGTTAACTTTTTTCTCAGTGTGGGAATTCGTAGATTGCCGTGAATTTCAATTTCATGTTATTTTAAACAGTCGGAAGAAATAGAAATATATTTTAAATGAAAATACTAAGACCCAAATAAAAAATATTTGTTGCAAAAATATATTTAAGATTTTTCAGAGATCATTTTAGGTGAATCGAAAAAATGAATGTATTTGAATATTTTTGCATTATGCATTCAGTTGCAGTTGTTATTATTGTTTAACGTTTCTCTGCACGTGAAATTTTTATATATTTTCGCTTACTTTTGATCATGAATTAAAATTTACTTGCAGTAAATGGAACATTTTTTTGGCGTTGGAGACTTGCTACTTTATTAAATTACCGTAATTATCAAAAAAAAAAAAAAAAAAAAATAATAAACTGATATTTTATTATCATTTAAGTCCGATGATACTATTGCGTTTAGATCTCGATACAAGTATATTTTCTCGAACCATCACGTGAAATTCTTGACCCAAGATGTAATGATATTGAAAGCTAACAAGCTAAACAAGAGGAGATGCTTGAAATTGTTGATTCACAGTGGTATTTGCTTTTTGTACCTTTTTTCTCCATTTTTTGTCCATTTGTTTTAATTCAGAAGTTTTTTTTTGAAAGTCAAGTATTGTGAGCAGTAACCTTGTCCATTCATTAAAAAGTATGATTCGTCACAGTAATATAGTTTTATTTAGAACAAGATACATTGCAAAAAAATTGTGTACATTAAATGTGTACATGTTATAAAATTACAGTTCTAAACTTATGAAAAACATTCCAAGGAATTTTAGAGGTTAAATTTTAAAATTGACCTTGAATTTAAAAATTTATGAAATACAATAATTATAATTTGTCAACGTTTTACAGTATATTTGATAATGTTTAAATTTTTTAATTTTTTAAAAGTTTTACAAATATTTGATAAGCTGTGGAACCACCAAAGTATTTTTGCCCACCTCATAACTTTTGGCAGTTTGTATATTTACACAAAAAGGAAACTTTGATATAGAAGATACTCCGACAATAACAGACTCGTTAAAGCATGTTGATTTTGAAAATTGACCTAATTTAACAATACTATTCTAAAAAACACTAGTCTAGTGATTGCCCCTCGTTGCCACTGTTGATTCACTTGCTCAGTCAAAACCTCACTTTTTGTTAAAAAATAAATATCTTTTTCTTTGCAATCAATGTTAATCCTTTTGAACCAAGAGCATTCATTTGAATAGAGAAAGAATAAGCTTTCTTCCAAAATGGTGATGTTTTAGTTGAATATGTAAAAAAAGGATCACAACTAGAGACCGGACAAAAGTGGAACTATTCGTATCCACGGGAGGCACTTTGCCTCCCTAAGGACGAAAAGTTCCACTTTCGTCCCGCTCCCGCATTGTGAAAAATACCGTACCGTCTCAAGCGCAGTGGCGGTCTCGGCAGTAATGTTCTATTTCGAATGAAAAGAATTGCCTTTTGGAAAAAATATTACATTGAAAAAAAAGTTAACAGCATTCCGTAATTTCAAATTAAATTTTCAGTAGAGATTGTTACTATTGAAACAACTGAAAACCAGAGCTTTGTTTCAGATGAATATTCAGTAAATCCAACTAAAAATTCAGTAAATTTTAACGAAAATTCAGTAGATCTAAATGAAAATCCAGTAAAATCAACTGGAAATTCAATAAATGTAACTAAAAATTCAGTAAATCCAACTGAATTCAGGCTACAACTGAATTTTTCGGTAGTTTCGGTAGTTTTTCGAATGCAGACAGTTACATTTGTCGGCATAATGTGTTTGCGGCGTTGAAACAAATACGCAGCCTATTGGCGTAGTGTACACCGAAGGGCGATAGCATCTGATTGGTTAAAACGAAAGGGGTATCTGGGGTGGCCGTGAATCGCGATAAAGATGAAAAGCATCATTCGCGGGGTCGACCGTCGACGGAGAATATCACCGGCGACGGCGCTCCGCGTGCCACGTGCTGCAGGGTTCGGGTGTGGTCGAACCTCGATCGAGGGATAATAACCGTGAAGAGACGCGACTCGCCGCGCGAGCGAGAAAGACGGCCGATCGGAGCTCGGGGGGTTCAACGTGTTTGTAATATATCGACTTGAAGGGTGGCGATGCTATGCGAAATTTCATGCACGTGGCATGGAAGAAATGCACGTTGTTTGTTTTTTCATTCCAAATGCAAATTTACCGACACGTGTACACATATACATGTATATGTTTAAAGATGCAATTTTTAATTGGGAAACATAAGAAAAGGAGGAGACAAATGTTGTTCATCCCACTGAATTATTTTGTTGAAATCCTTGAGTTCACAATCACCTGCGCAGAGAATAATTTTCTTTGCTAAAATTTTTTTAAATCGATAAAAAATTTTAGCAACACTTTTCTTGGGATAAAAAACAAAACTAAAGATAAAGTTGGAGTTTCCAACGTTTATTAATAAACGAAAATTAATTATATATAATTTAGTAACGTATATTGTGAAAATGAAAAAAAAATAATAGAATGAAAAGAAATAATAAAATTACATTCTCAAACATTGAAATATTCTAGTTTTTTTCCTGTAAAATTACCCAATCAAAAAGTACTACTTTTTTTATGAAGAAAAGTATATCAGATTTTATTTTCGTTAACTAATAAACGTAGGAAACTTCAAACTCATGATCAAAGGATACAAATTATCTTTCATTAATTTAAAAACTTGATTTAATTTTTGTTCGCCAATAAACATTAGCAACCTTGAACACAAATAATGCAATTTTTTTCAATTTTTCCCGAAATTTCTCTCGTTTGTTATTCCTCTCCCCCGTCTTTTTTTCTCACATTCGCACACCTCAAAGTATCGCATCACATTTAGCCTTGCGGCTAAACGAACGACTCCGAACACTTAAGTACAATAAAGCTTACTTGAAAAGATTACTTGTTTTCCTTGGCTATTATCGCATCTTATGTGGAAACGCGAGCGAGTCGTCGATGCGAATAAACGGCGAGCGCGCCGCTCGACTGTAAACTGTGCATTTGACCGCGGGACTGACGATGATCGTGAAAAATATTTAGATTCGTAGAAAGATGAGTGTGGTAGACGTGCGAATATATTTACTTGACTTTTGCATTTCATTCGTGGAAAAAATGAAAATGCGATTCAATGAAAAAAAGTTTATTGCGTAACATGAATGCTCGAATTTTTGTTAGCAAATTTTCAGTTTTATTATTTTTAATATTTACAAATAAAAATAAAAAATAAAAACAGAGTAATTTGCTAAATATACACGGAATGAAAATTCTATACATTTAGTAATTACTCTGTTATACTAATTTTGCCTGCAGTCATTTATACCTTTTGCAAATCGTCTATACCATTTTGGTGCTAGTGGCTAGCAAAAACAGTAAAGACCACGTTCGAATCGGTATAAACTTTGTATCTAACATCATACCGGACGATTGTTTATTAAATTAGGAAACCTTTCTGTACAAATTGTTTCTATTTTTTTCTCGTATATATGTAATTATTTTTTCCGTATATATAATTTGAGATTATTATTACATTATTATATTATTATACACAATATGTAATCAATAGAAAAAAAAACAATAAAAAATAAATGTTTCACACAAAAAAAAATATAAAAAAAATATAGAATTTTCAGGCACAAATTTCTCTGGTGAATTTATTACTTTTATCAAAATATAATAAATAGTTCATATGTTATCGCGGAAAGTACAGTTTGAAAGACGAGGAATATCAAATTAAAATGTTGACAATGCGGAATGTAATAATTAATCTCAAAGTGAAACTGTACCGCAGTTCCGCAATAAACACGATATTATTATTGTATCAATGTAAACCAATTGAATGATCCCGGAATAATATATGTTTCGCGTAACGTGAATAAGTTTTCATCCTCGGATAAAGTGGCGTACATTTACTTCTACGCGTAACTGTAATCCCATTGAAGATTTATCGATATTACCTTTCTATGACAAATGTGTCTAAAATATTAAATGGCTGGCTTCATTGAAATAGCGAAGCAATGATTGTATGTATGGGCGAATTTTAATTCTACACTACAATGATTTATATATAATATATATCATCTTAATTTATTATCCAGCGTATATTGTGAAGTTACTTCGTTTTTTTCGTTTGATTTCATTCATTCAATTGTGAAAGAGGGACAAATTGAAAAAAGAACTAAAAATACAAACAAGAGTAAATACGTAAATATTATAAATTGAAAAAAACAAACAAAAATTTAATATCATAAAATGTATGAACAACAAATCGAAAAATGTGTACAAACATCGAACATGAACAACGTATGCATACATTGTGTATAAACAATGTGTATATACACTGTGTATAAAAAACGTGATATTTACTGTATGTAAACAACGTATATATATAGATTGTATATAAACAATGTTTATAAACATTACATAAATTATCAAATTTATTTTATAATTAAATAAAGACAACGAAAAATATGAAAACAAAACTATGTAAATATACAATAAATGCTCCATTGTCATTACAAAAATGAAAATAAACAAGGACAAACATGTAAACATTCCATACGATCTGACAAAGCAGTAAACAAGGCTGAATGAAGAAACGGCGGGAAACTTGAAATGACTTTCCTCGTGATTCGACGAAAAATTATAAGCAAGTTATTAAATTAAATTAACGTTAATTTTCACCAGCTGCGTTTACCTTCTATCAATTTTCACGAGGCAACGCATTTAATGACGGCGGCCGAAAGAAAGCGGGAAAAATGAGTGATAAAAAAGTGAATATTGTATTGCACCGACAAGGTTAATGACTCGCGGATACTAAGATGAATATAGAATTTCGTCCGATCGGAGCTAGCGTGCGTCACGATACACGCGTCCGCGTCGTCTATCCTATCCACCGCAAATTATGGTGTCGGCTTGATTTTCCTCGCTAACGTTCCCAAGAAGAAAGTCCTTGTTACCGTTTCTTTGACGCCCGTTAAGACGCTGCATTCTAATTGAATGTTCGCATTTATTCACGGCCATGGCCGATCTTGCTGCGAGGCCTTTTTGCACAATCGAACGATTGCTCGAGAAATCGAAGAACCGTGTGATCTGCGGATGATTCCCCGCAGTAGTTGCCGGCAATTTGCACGAGGCGTCGTCTTGTACCGTTATTATCATTTTCCGTACTAAACACCGGACCCACGCGTATTATGCGTCGACGCCATTTTGCTTCCGGCCGCTAGAAAAATCCTGCTAAGTTCGTTCTGTACGTAGTATAAAAGTAACTATCCTCGGAAGTAAGTTTGGAACATTTTAGACAAATTAAATGATATAGGACTTTTATTACACTGAGATAAAAGATTGTATCATCTCAAGATGGTAAAGGAAAGGAGGTACAATCTTACCATTTCAGATTGTACAATACTTTGTTTCACCGTGGCGCCACCTACAACTCAGGTGGGCCGAAACAAAATGGCGCAATCTACACTTAGAAAAATAGACTGTTAGACAAACAGTACTTACTGTTATGCTAACAGTCTTGACTGTACAGTCTGACTGTTGAAAATAGACTGTTACAGTAACAGTCTAGACTGTGCATTCGTCCACCGACTCCATTGTGT
>JABFOV010002915.1:0-18067 GCA_022817685.1 Aradophagus sp. ZL-2020 | reverse complement strand
CATCTTCTCTCTTCTTTCAAAGAAAGTGTAGATGTTATGATCTTGAAGTTGGTTGTGTAACCTTTTTAGTCGTTACGTGATTGATCAAGATTTTAAGTTTGAATTTTGAATTAAAAAAAAAAAAAGATGTCATTTAACTCTGCAGTCTTTGACATTTCTAATTATTGGTAGTTGAGGTTATAGATAATTTAAAAAATGATTTGTAATGTTTTATATTGCATAATACTAATCGTTTTCATAAATTAAAAAATTAATATGAAATGTCTAAGAACTTGTTTCTATATATATATATATATATAAAATTATGAATATTAAAAGTTATAAAATTTTATAAGGATTTATAAATATATTATTATTATTGTTTGACGTAATTTTGAAATACAATAATTTTTAATTTAATTATACAATATGTTTCATTAATAAATTATAAAGTAAGTAAATACAAATTGATAAAAGTAGATGAATCTAAACAAATTTCAAACGAATGTTTTTTATATTTTAAGAACTTAATTTTTCTAGTTTTTCTTTCTTAATTGTTCTAGTTATTTAAATGATAAATGTATTTCGAAATTGTGAATTAATTTTTATAAAACAAAATTTAGTCATACAGTTATTGAAAATGGCAGTTAAAACATTAACAAAATCTATTAAATATTCATAAGATAACATTGAACAGTAATTATATCAAAAAAGATAAAATTGAAAAGTATTTCTGAACAAAGAAATGTAATAGGAATACTGTTATACATAATAAATTATAATTTGGCACAATGATCGAATAAACATACAAAAGTTCAGATAAGAAAACGAGTATATCATATCTAAAACAAAAGTAAAAAAATGTAGCCTTTTCAATATACTTGGTAATGTGCACACTTTGCCATGTGCTTATTACTGTACACTGTTTATCTTCTACTTACATAAATAAAAAACCTAATTTTAAACAATTATCAAACAATGATCAGCCTTGACAAAAACTAAATTATTTAATTTAATACAGTGAAGAATGATTAGAATTGATAAAACAGCTACATCAATCATACTGCTTCAAACAAAGAAAGCTTTTTCAACATTATACAATGACTTCAGTTATCAACTGTACACCACAGTACAAAAACTACAATAAAATAAATAACTGAATAAAAAAATATACTTGGATTTTAAAAAGAAAATAATTGTTTACTATCTCAGTGATACGAAATAAAGAAACTCACGCAACGACAAAACGTTCATGAATGAAACACATGATATGTATTTTGAAGTGCTATATACTTCCAAAAGTATACCTGTGGCAGTGGATAGGTGTCAGGCAGTGACAAGACTGGGGGTGAACTGGGCACTTCGGGTTCCACATTGATAACAGGCGTATTAGGCGTCTGTGCACTGCTAATCGTCGTTTCAGATGTAATAGACAATTTAGATTGCCGTGCGGGCACCTCCTTTGCCGCGCGGTGCTCGGCTAGCAATTTATCAAATGATTTGCTGCGACCAGCTACCGTACGCCTTAATGAAACCGTGTGGGCTTTACAAGTGAGCGAACGTGTACACGGTTTATTCGATTCCTCGATCCAAACTCCGCAGTGCCGATCCGGGTCATATTCTCGATCTTTAAGCAACGACCGCTCGGCTTTGAGCCTTTTGCGCCTTGGCTGGCCAGGACTTTTTACTGGACTAGATGAGCTGTTGGTGCTGCTGGTGATTCCTGTTGCGCTGGTAGCGCCACTGCTGCTGTTAGCACTGCTGCTGTTGAAGCTGGATTGCTGTGCTACTTGCAACGTCTCAGGTGACTGAGGAGATGGAAATGATAAGGTAGAATGCAAACTCCCGGTGTCTGCGGAACGTTTTAATGATGAGGTGTGATTATTAATTTTGTTGCTGGCAATCTGTAATTGCGGCGTCGAGGAACTCTTTTTCAGTTTTGACAATTTACAGTAAGGCGTTTTTACGGTTGGCTTTACGACTGGGTTGGATGGTGGCGGTAGGTTCCCTGGGCCTGACGGATGACGACATTCTGTGAAAAATATAGGATATTAGTTTACCGATATATATGATAACAAGAAAATTTGGGAGTTAAAACTTGAACAAGGAAATGAAATTGTCTCTTATGTTATTGGACTGAATTCGAAGAATATACTTTTAAATTGAAAGATTGTCATAATCTGTACAATTATTATCTATGCAATTAAAAGAAATGCATTAATATTTGATGAAAAAGATATTTACCCATATGTTGTATCAAAGCTTGTGGCTTTACAATAGCATTGCATATTTCACAAACCACTCCATAAAATGTATCTCTTTCAGGACAAAATCCATATAGATCTATATCTGTAAATATGAAATAATGAGTTATAATAATTGAATAGGAAAATATAAAACAAAAGTAATGAACATGAGAAATAGAATCTTAATCTTAAAGGAATACAAAGAATTAATTACTTTAAAATAAATGATATTACTTTTAATCCAAAATCCAAAATTAAGATAATTTTTTTATACATTAAAATAAGTTTTAAATTAAGATAAGTTTTTTTTTACCTTCAACTGAAAGACGTGTAACTGAACTTGATGGCTCACTCTCTGGTTCATCATCACCTGAAAAATTGTTTACATATTATACTTTAATAAAGAAACGAATATATGTGTACAATTTAATACTGAATTTATAATATGTATTTTCAAGTTGTCAAAATCAAAGTTTTATCTTTTTCTTTAAAAATTAAATGACAATTCATACAATTTCATTTTCCCAATCTTATTAATACTTTCTAAATTTGTATTTAACATAATTAAAATTAATTTAAATACAAATTACTGAAAAATATTAATATTATTCTGCTACTAAGTTTCTAAAGGTTCTATAAATTTTAAAAGCCATAAGTTGTCTTGCTTACAAACAATTACAATGCTCAGACTAACTAATGAGAATTAGCAATTTTCACTTTCTGATTCACGATCTTCGCAACACTTTCAGGCAATGACAATTACAATAATTCCGAAGTGTCAGTGTGAATTTCAGAAATTTTTTTTAACAAACAAATAATTAATCCTCATAAAATGAAATAATAAACAATGTGGCTCTGTGTTCGTCGAAATTATTTGTAATAGATAAAAAATTTGCTTGGCGTCAAAAAAAATTAATCGGCACAAAAAAAAATGTAAATCAGGCAACAAAAAATTGTAAAACTAATTACAAAAATATTCCAAAATACAATATTTCTAAGCTTACGTGCAATTAATACTAAAAATCTACATCATTCATGAGTGTCATCGAAACAAACGTGCTCCATGTTCGGTGTAAATATGACCAAGTGCGAGGCTGCTTCGTGAAAACAGGTTATGTTTGTCCGTAAACCTTGGAACAAAGTGACAATTTGCTCGCGAACTCGCGAATGATAATTACAATGACAAAAGGCCAACTTACTGAGCGGTTTGTCGCGTCCTATCCTTTCGATCCAGCTGGACCAGGGTTGGCCGTGAAAAAACGTCGGACTGTCACTTCTGCTCGACATTTTCGGAGCGAGCGCCCGGGCTAAAGTGAAATGACGGCGTGTTGTTGAGCTCGGCTCGTGGCCACGAGGACGCTTGACTGTCGACTCGTTGCAGAGATTCAACAAAACTGAATCGTTCTGGTGGACTCGTTGGCACAACTGTCGCGGCGTTGCTCAACAACGGAACGTAACTCTGCCGCCCTTACAGTCGAGTGTTCGATAACAATTCCGTGTTCACTCGCAGGCATCTTTCGACGGAATGACACGAGCGATCTTCGAGCATTGGCTTCTTAAATGCAATCTTTCCCCCACCTTGATGTACTCAAAATATCGAAGGTCAAATAACGACATACAATATCGATTTTTTGGAACTTTTTTTCATGCATTTGACATTTTTTCCCTCCATATTTCGATATTTGGGTAGTAATTTTTTGTAGAGAACAATGATTAATTTCAATTTTCACTTTCAAAACAATCGTCGATTGTTGAAAAAATTAAATTTTGTCGTGATAAGAATTATTAGCTGAATTGAATGCTTTACAGAGATTAAACTACGATAAAGAAATAATTTATTATTATTATTATCATTATTTTAGTTTAGTTATATATATACTTTCCTTTTTTGTTTTAATTTTTAAATATTGAACAGAAAAATGCTATATGTCTTTGTTAAAACTTATGTCAGAGTTACTCCAATTTATGTAAATTTATGTATATGAATTATAGATATAAATTAAACAAGGTTGACACTCAGAAAAAACTTTATTAGAGAACTAAATAATATTTATGTGTGAACCTAATAAAAATTTATTTTAATTAAAAGCTAATAATTATTACGTTTTAATAAACGTTTATTCGAAAATAAGCGAAGAAATATTTCTTTTTGATTAGAATAATTTTTTTATTAGATTCGTATACCGATATGAATATGATTTAATCATAATAAAGTGATCTCTGAGTTCCTAAGTTATGTGGGGGATGCATAGCACTTTGTCCGTGTATTTGTTACGTTGTTAATTAATTCTGAACATGCGTGATTTATTATATAAATTGATAAAATTACATTTTATTTATGAAGCTTAATTTATTTTATTGAATCATTATTATGAAAATTTCTTTAAAAAAGGTATTGAACATGTGACATCTATATAATTAATAATTAGTTACTTCTTTTTAACTATTATAGTTAAACTACTTTATTTTCAGGTGTTGATTCCCTTATTAACATAGATTTATTCTGCATAAAAAATTAGAATGAATTTTTAATATAGAAAGTTATTTTCTTAAAGTTAATTAAAAAAATTTGTTAGAAAACGTATTTTACATTTTTCGGTACGGTATATATAACTGAAAAAGACCAGAAATAAAAATTCTATAACGAAATATAAAATTGATCTACGCTGTAAAAAACGAATGGAAAATTATGTCAATTTTATCGTAATAAAAATGTTCAGACGTCAATATATTTTTTCAGGATACGTATAATTTCACGGACTATGAGAAATTTTGTTTGTTCGTAAAATTTGAAACTCATATAATCGGAAGTTTGCATAAAATTTTTATTTTCACATTAACGTCACGCCAAAAGTTTTAAAATTTAAGTTTTTTTTTTCACAGTGTATCTGTAATTGTCCGTGACTTTCGGTTTTCCTAATTTTTAGATTTACTCATCTCTCATTATTTCGATCTCTAAATACATAAACTTATATTATATATTTTATTTTACTTTTTGTTGCAGTTTATTACTGTCGAAGCTATTGTATCCAACAGTTTTCTGGGAATTTCATTGGGAGACAAAGAACATTCAGGTAAGAAAGATAACAAATCTTATAATGATATAAAAAATTAATTTTGCTGTGAAGCAAATATATCGAGAAAAAGGGACAGATTGTTCTAAGAAAATTATGATTTAAGATTATACAAAGTGGTAAGTAGTTGAATTTCTATATTACTCAAAGCTTCTGCCTTTTTATACAAATGTCTTTTTAGACGATAAGAAATAAAATCATTTTTGTTTGGTTATTTCCCGTTATTCTTTACTGGCTTTTTCAAAGATAAAACAAATTTGTATACAAAAATGCATTTCTAATATTCTGACATTATTTTTAATGTTTCTGCAATATTGTTTGTGCAATCTAAAATCAATCAGTGTAGCTTAATGAATATAGATTTTAAATTAATCTTAAGAAAATTTCTGAGAATTTTTGAAATTTTGTAAGAGGCAAATTTCAATAAATATTTTGAATGAAATTAAATAAACGAAAAAAGGAAAAAAAACTTATCGCAACTTTTACATTATATCACGTTATATTAACGTGATAGAACGCAGCCCTTACGAATTGTTCGTAATTATTATATGATGCGTGCTTTTTTCGTTTATCAATGTAATAACATTCAATAAGTTGAATCAGCAGAGTTGACCAGTTGCGCTTAAAGTAGCGCGTTCTATTCTCATACGAAAAAATTTTTTCTTGGAAATAAATATTCAATGATAACTTTGAAATTGTATCTTGGCAGTAGCATTTGCTTTTGTTGTCTCAAACGATTTTTTCAGAAAAGGTTTTTCGTGTATAGAAAGTATTAAAATTTATATTTGCTGATATATATTTATTTGAAAATGATTTAAAAACCATTTGAAACGTTATCATAAGTCGAAACAACACAAGATAATCTCAAAAAAACTATTGTTTCATTCATAATCGTAGTTTGTTTACTACCGCTTAACCTAGTAAACATAAAGTATGCAAAAATGGTATTTAATAACAGCTTTTAAGTATATGAAATTCGTACAAATTTTATTTTTGTGTTACTTTTTCTTTATTTGATTGAAAAAATATTATTTATATTTTTTCAAATTATGTGAAACAGGTCATCTGAAATTATATAACATGATACAGAGACTTTTCAACAAAAAATGCCATAGTTATAAAAATTACAAATTCGCAACATCGACGGCTGATAATGTAATTTTCTTTAAAAAGGTTTCACGATTAAAATCAATAAGAGACAACAGCGCTAGTGGTTTAAATCAAGGAATTTATTTAAGGAAAATTCGATTTTCGAATGCATGAGAATTATTTAACAATGTAAACTTCCACAAAAATTATATTTATATTTATGATATTGAGACGAAGCTGTTGTATTTTATACGTGAAAAGCATTCTTGTAGTATCGGTTATCTTTGTTAAACTTGTTTCCTTGAAAACAGGATAAACAAAGAGAACACATACGAAGACTAAGAATCAATTTAAAAGATTGTGCGGTCTTGGATAAAATGTTATATCTCTACGTTGCTTTTGTTTTATGTAATAATATATAAAATAATGTAGAGTTAATATGAATTACAAACATCGAGCAATGTTTTACGAGACTGTGCATATGTTAGTGACAATGGTAATTATACACAAACGTAAGTTTTTTACACACAGAATAGCTTGCGTTAGTATGTGTGTATAGAAAGTGCCTGTAGTCATGAAAGTATTTTGCAGGGGCATCAGGTTGTGAATTTCACGACGTGAATTTACGCTTTGCCGTTTCAACTTTGTAAAATATTTGTTGTCGTTACAAACAGTTCTTTAATTTCAGCAATTCTTTAATTTTTTAACATAAAATTAATTATGTTAATGATATTTATAAAAATGCTAAAACAAATTTATTAAAAAAAATTAAAAATATAGTTTAAGTCTAATTTAATGTAAAACTATCAATTTTGAATGATTAAATTATTTTTTTAATGCTTTCAAATATATAGAATTTGTTACACAAAATTTAAAAAATTCATAAATTATTTAAATACACAGAACTATATTTCAGAATTTTTGTATTACGCAAGCTGTCTTTCTTGTTTTTACGATTTTTTTTTTTTCAAATATAGAAATTTTTATAAAATAAAATGTATAATTTATGTAATTATATATTTTATATAATAATGAAGAAATTATTATCATCACAAATTTAAATACTTCTTCATTTTTTATTTATAGCACGTTTTAATCTTTGTCTGTCACATACAAAATTATATTTTATTAAATTTCATTAAATTAAATTATATTATATTATTTTATTATAAAGGTTTACAATTCTAGGAATCTGTTAAGTCTTATCAGTTTCATTCGCTTTCCTTTGTTGATATTTAAAGTAAACATTGTCCAGGCTCTTTGTCTCGCTTATTATTTTGATTTGTTTTGAAGAGCTTAATAGAAAAAGTTATTGACTTGCTTTAAATTAATGACCTACAATTTTGTTGATTTTATTATCAGTTCACTGATGACCATCGGGGTTGTCGGTTCGTGTTTCGCGAGTGTCTCGAAATTGTACGCGTTCGTTCCGTTCGTATAGTGCGTGTACTATCGCTTCGTTTGCCGGAAGGGGTTCACAATTGCGTAAGCTTTATTTTTTATTACTAACGATTATAATTTCTGTTGTTTTTTTAAACATTTAAAAAAAATTTTTTTCTGAGAAAACGGAAAAATGGAGGTCTTTAAGTTTTCATTTTCTTGCATTTCTATGTTGATATTAAGTTCTTTTAAATATCAGAATAATGAATGGAAGCAATTAAAATAAATAGGAAAATGTAAATTGATTATGAGAAAGTAAAAAGGTGATATTATAAAATTAGATTAATTCATCAAAGTGAAATAAATCAAAAACATGTACATCTTTATTTTAACAAAGAAATATAACATTATATCAACAAAGATACACGAAATGACTGAAAAGGTTTGTCAAATATTGGTCTTCTAAAAAATTACATGGAACAAGTGTTACTGGAATAAGAATAGATTCAATATAAAACGCCGAATGGTAAAATAAGAACACCTCGAACTTGATCTAATTTCAGAAAGTTCAAGAAACTATTTAAAATTGAAAATTTGTTCTTGAATTGAAAACTTTTCGAACTTGAATCAAAGTGTTACTCTATATGTAGAGTTCTGTTGGGATTCTTGATTTAACATTAGGTATTCTAAACTGAATCTTTTCTTGTTCCCCAGGTATTTTTTATGATTGAATGAAAGTAGAGATAAATTACCCCATATTAACTTGTAACGTAATTTACCAGCAACAATGATTAATATTTGCCGTATTAAGGCCATATTTTCTCTCAGAATAGATACCAACTAGCAAAAATCTGCAATCTTACACTGAGAGAAAAAAGAAAGTAAATATTACAATCTTTCTCACAGTTTGAGGACATAATTCTTACAACATGAAAACTACTACCAAAAAATAATGAAACCTGTAACTTATCTACATCATTCCTCACTTTAAGTTGAGATTACTTTTATTTTTAATAGTAGTTTTCATGCCCAAAGACTTACGTCCTCGAACTGTTAGAAAAATTGTATTTTTTACTTTCTTTTTTCTCTCAATGTAAGATAAAGTAAATGAAACCTGACAAACATTGGTACAACAATGAATTGATTTGCGAAAACAAAACAATGGTCTCAAGAGCCCGCTACGACAGACGGTAACTATTCGCGCATAAGTTACAAAGTACCATTAACCTAGCGATGTTCTATTACTATGACTAATGAATAATGGAAACGTTGCGGAGCTTTCGCGTCACGTCGGAAATAAGCATTAGCGGCAACATCTCTGCTGACCAATGCTTCAGCGGTACACACCGGAGTATCGCAATTCCCGTTAAATCAGTCGAAATCTAATTTCAAGAGGTTCAGGTGCATTAGCGAATTAATATATTCTACTCCTCTGCGAGTAGAATGATGAGGTGTATTTGCATGGTATTATACTTGCAGTCCGCGGACTCGGTTGCCAGGATTTTCCGTCGCAACAACCTCCCCCGTTGCCGCGTCCTCTTCGCGGACCCTTCCCGACGGTCGTTCAATCCTGCTGCTTCTAATTATACGCGTAAAGCACCACTATTCAGCCCCTTGCACAGGTGATAATTATATTACTATCCTATCAACGTTATTGCCATTCCTCGATGCGTCCGCTAGTCACGCCATTCCGATTGGCCAGATTGATAACTATTGATCAAGTAACGGTAACTAGCATTTTCGCTCGTTATTCAACTATCACCATACTTTTGCCTTTCGTTCGTGTCCATTGTGTATCTGATTTTTAGCAATGTAGACTAACTTTATATATTTCCATTTCAAACCGTGACAAAGAAAATAATTGCCACGCTTCGATTTTCTTGATTACACTACAAACTGTGCTAGTATATTTTATTACGATCAATTCTATTAAATATAATGTATTTTAAAAAAAAATCCAAAACTGTATTAAATTTATTAACTTTATTTTTAATAAAAATTTAATAATTCCGTGCATCTTCATGATATCAAATTCGATTTGATTTTTGATAATTAAATTTGAGCTATTCCTTTGATACGAGAGAAAATAATAAATTGGTCTTTAAACAAATGTAGAAATAAATACTTTTGAACGAAAACATGTTCATTATTTGTACACATTTTGTAAATAAAAACCAAAAATGTAGCGTTAAATGGCTATCGCAAATTGTTATGAAATAAATTTAATTCCACATTAATTATCAATGCGCTTCGTGCCTCAGTCGTATATATTTTTATTTATTTCAAAAGCCAATCGAATGAAATAACATTGTTTTCGATAATTAACTCGCTGTTTGTAAAAACAGGAAAATTGAAACGCCTGACATAATTACAAAGTGCGTCGTTTAATTTCCGATTTGCCATTCAGAGTCAATATCACTTAGCCATTATTGTTCTGCTTTCGTGTCACATTATTAAAAATACCTTGCAACGTCGAAAAATATTAACCCACTGTGTCGAGGCGAGGCTTGAAAATGTTCATCGTTAGTGTAACAATCGCATAAATATTTATGCTGATTTTAACGACATTAATACTGTTCAGCGTTTATTTAAACAAATACCTTGCCCACAGATACATGACGGAAAGAGCGACAAACACGCGATAGGATTATCTCGCGTCCAATTAAATTTAACGAATTTTAGGACATCCCGAGCAGCTTTATTGGTTTCATTAATTACGCATGCACATGCTCACGTGCTTTCCAAAATATTAGTTGCAAAGTTCATGCGTTCACACATACGTTGTCTACATTTGCAATGGGTTATTTCAATTATGCAGGATTGCACACTTTGTAACCAAATCTGGGAATTATTTTTTAATTAAGACTATAAAATTGTATATACGTTTGTATTGAGAAGTTATTCTATACTTACATTAACACTGACAAAATTGAATGATACACTGATAAAAGCTCGTGCAGAATTGCATGACTACATACTATTTATTGTGTAAAATTTACGCAACAGTATGAAAAAAGTACAAGTTAAATAATTTCATAAATTGTATGGTATTTTTTATAAATTGATTGTAAAATTACAATTTCTATGAAATTTTTAACATATTCGTAGTAAAATTACAGATTCTGTAAACATTTTTATCCTTTTTACATTAATTTTGTAAAATTACCATATTTTGTATTTGTACTTTTACAATAAATGTATCATCTTACATTTTATTCAGTGTATGATCATTGTATTTAACAGACCGCGGGTGGAAAAACAAGTCTGGCATTAGTTTGGCATAAGTTTGACATAAGTTTGGCATCAGTCTGGTATCAAGTCTGGATCACAAGCGCGAGCCACCCTTTTGCCAGACATATGCCATATTGTTGCCAGAGTATTTTGTAACTTTTTCGCGCGGGACACATAGAAACATGAAAGTCAAATAATAAAAATTGTATTTATTAACAAGGGAAAATAAATTTGATTATACACGAACTTGACGATTGTTTAGCAATGACAATTTATATTTAAATTTTTGGAGACTACGTCACCGGTTTTGAGAAATTTAATCGAAATTCATCAATAGTCTATTAAAATAGATATTTTAAATGACTCACTTTTACCGCATCTATTTTAAACATTTTTCTGAATGTATTTCCATACGTATAGGAAATGATTTAATCGCGTATGTTCGTTCGGTTTATCTACACGCCCTGCGGGATTTCAATAGGACTCGGCAATGTTAACGTGACGATATTTCGGATTTGGCAATTAAATCGTTTTCAAATGTGTGGTTTATTAAGACTTATTGTGATTTCAAGCTCGAAGGGGCATTATCCGCGCACCATCAGTGCGACCGATTCAAAGAAGTCCATAAGCTACATTGCATCGTATAATTATCCAGCTGTTTGATACCACGTATCGGCAATTATCGTGCAAGTGAAATTCGATCGCTTCGCTCCGGTATTGCACAGTCCGTCCGAAAGTCGTTTGCAAATGATTTCGACCATTTTAATTGCACTTATTAAAACAATTTTCAAATTAATATTTAGTTTCTAATTTCGTTTGCCTCTTGATGCGTAATGCAGCACGTGTGATGTGAATTTAAAATCATTTGCGGCGCTTGATTATCGTGATGTATGCAGTGTTCGAAATTAAATTCCAACCATATAATTAGTGGCGCGTAACTCTGCAGAAGTCGATAATAACAGCTAGTTGACAGAAGGTTGTTTATGGCAATATATTATACGAAATTCCGAACGTATACTACTGAAAATTGTATTCAATTATTGAGTGCAAATAATAATTAATTAATTGTCAACTCGAAATTTAAATAAAATAATAATAAATGTTTATTAATCGGTCATTTAAAAATCCAAAAGTTTATCATTCAGTCTGCGGACTGTAATAATTTCAATTTAATAGTCGTAGATCAATGAAAATCTTTTTTTGCGCTAACATTATTATTAAGCTGTTGCGTAAGTGCATTTTCATGTAGATTACGTGCACCGTATTACTTCCAAAAACAAGTAATAATAACAGTGTTGAATGTTGAATGATGTGTGACGATTGATATGCGCGATAAAATTACATCAGCGAGCATGTGTGGCTCATTAGTTACACGTAGCCGGCGCACGCAAGCGTTACGTTGTAAATAATCGCGCATGTTAATAACTTTCCGGAGTGACAGCTATGTTAATTTCTCCCTAATTCATCGGCTAAACATATGTCGTCGTGAATTTTATTTCAGCCACCTGCTGAACTTTGGTTTAATCGGTTTTAACCAATCAGACGCGTGAAATCGGAACCAATCTGGCGGGACAAGTGCACGATTTTGACGGCGACCTTACATATTTTGTCGGCGAAACGTTATTCGGTGACGACGCGATTATATCGATGCAATTATGATTATAATTGACTTATTAAATATTGATGGAATCGTAGAAACTCATTTTCATTGCAGCAAGGTGCGACGTACAAAAAGCGCTGCATTATGCAAAGGTATTGCGATTTTTACGTTGAATCCGATCTTTACTGAATTTTAATGTTTATTCATGTCGAAAATAAATCAAGAGGCAAAAAGTGAGTTGACAGGCCATTTTTATAAATTGCAATTCGTTGTTTAATAATGCAGCCAAGGTTGTACTGGTCGATATAACCTTTATCTTCGCGCAAATTTTTACACGAGCTTCAAATACCAACCCGAACGCCATATTTCTGTTTCTACAATAAATATAAAGTTACACTACGTGAAGATGACAGTTTTAGAAAAAAAATTAGTCTAAAACTTCTTTCTCTTTAATACCACCGAGGCAAAAAAGAGACGTCGAAAACGTTGTCTCCCCTTTACTCTGCTGTCACGTGACAGGTTATTTTGCAAAATAAATTAGGTATAAAATAAAGACGAAAGGTGGCGCGAAAAGAATGAGCCCCAGTGTTTTTCATCGCGCGTAATTCTCGTGCTTGCAGACGGGATGAAGAATTGGCAACTGATAGATGGCAAGCGTGGCAGGGGGAGGGGCAGAGCGGCTCGTAAAACGCTACATCGGCGCGGTGTAACAAGGCGTAAAGAAAATTAGGTGGTGACGTCATGGATCGCGGCGAAATATCCGAGTTTGACGCCGAGGCGAGTAGGTGAGGAAGGAAAAGAACGTATATAAGGACTCTCGGTCCCCAGCGAGGCTCGTAAACTGGCGCAGACGGAGGGTCGGAGAAAGCTCGTCAATGCCGATGACGCGTGGATCACGATACGCGCACGATGCCGCCTGCTTATACTCTATTTCGCCGGCGCGTGTGTAATACACGCGTCCGCGGCGCGTATACACGCTGCAAATAATGCAACAGCCAGCCGCGGCGCCCGGCTCCTTGCCCCGGCACCGCCGTCCTCTCGAATATTTTTCATCATATCCCGCTTCATTGAATTGCAACCGTTTCATTTGTTCGGCCGATTGCATTTTTCATAAACCCGGCGCACTTGTCTTCCGCCTCTTTATTTGCGACCAAATTGAAAAAAACTTATTTCTCCCCTTCCTTTTTTTTATTTTCCGCCGGATTCAAATGACTCGAATAAAATTGAAGCACTATTTTGGACGGTTAGTCGAGGATTGATGAAACTTTCATAAGAAAAAAAATGAATTTGAACGTTTTCGGATGTAAAAGACCAGTGGGATTGTTTTATAAGTCCGTGGCATTAGTTTACATCTGCTACTGAATTTAAACGGAAAGAAATGTCGCTGGAATATTTATTAGCTTTTAAATGCAAATCGGGGGAGTATCGATGGTTAACGCCTGCGTTTATTTCGAAAAGGAGTGAATCCTGATCGGAGTATTCAGAACGAATAAAAATTCTTCGTTGTTACCGATCTACGTTTTTCTCTTTTCAAGTTTGGCTTAACCATTCAACAAAAAGTACTAACAATATATTATAACAGTGAATTTCGTGTCCCAAAGAACTTATTTTCTTCAAATCAAACAAACATTACGATCGTGAACTTGCACATCAAAGTCTACAGCTGAGAAATGAAAGTGCAACACGCACGGAAACGCATAATTTTGCTCATCAACAAAACAAACACGACTGTAATGACATTGATAATGGCCTTGTTTAAATGTCATATAAGAGTCGCGTGAGTCACGGTCGGCGACGGGGTCGTCGTCGTCGTCGTCGTCGTGGCCGGCGCGCGCGCAAAAATAATCTTCTAATGCTCGTCCGCGCGTGCATGTGTATCGGCGTATTGACACCTCCATTCGACGCTATTGCCTGGAACAACAAACTCACGTGACAGTCGACGGCCGGGCCGAGCCTGAGACACGTTTTTTCGCTTTGGCCGTTTCCTGTTTCAATATGGAGCATCCTTGTCAGGGCTCGTCTGTTCCGGTCCGCGCGCCCGAACCTCTTTGTCCATCATTCGACTCGAGCCGCCTCGCACTGTTATTATTACGATATGCCGATTTTCCCACCAAAAAATTACTCACACCCCGTCTTTTGCCACCGAATATATGCTGGTCCCATTGTTCGCGCTCGTACGCGAGGGTTTCGCTGTACATTGAATCCCACTTGAGCTTTCGAGAGCACTACCATTTCGATGCAATATGCATGTTTCATAATATTATATTTACCCGCCATAATGACAATTTATTCGTCCTTTTATATGCAAAGCCGTTTTTGTACTTTCGGCTTTTTAATTACCATCCGAATGTATTTTTATTCGACGGGTAATCGCCGGTAATTTGTCGAGCGCGCATTTTGTATTTGCCATTTAACGTGCTTTGCTCGGTAATTCGTTCTGATTTATTTGATTAAACGTTGAAATATCATTATTGCGGTGATTAATCGGCCCGCGAATTGCGATTCATCAATTTGCCAATGACAGGGGGCGACTTTTTCCGCGCGGCCCCGTGTTTTGTAATTAATAAATGAACACTTGGCCAACGGGCGTCGTTAAAAAGCGCGTTCGCGCGTTTTAAATTACAAATCCACCGTTGCGACAGTATTCGACCGAGGAATCTAACGACCCGACCGTACCTAGCCGACAAAATGCGCGTCAACATTTTTGGGCCACTGCTACAAACTAGTTTGACTAACTTTGCTGCATCATTTGGGAAATTACGTTGCGAAAATGAATTCCGCGAGGCACGTATTGCGAAATTGTTCGCTCAGTTGCATGTAAACAAGTCCAAAGTAAATGATATAACAAGTAATTTTAAAATATTCGCGGTAGCGTTTCTTCGTTGCCTTTGAGAAATTAAATACGACTTGAATGTGTAATTGAGTTTGGCCTTTTAATAAAAGTTTCTAATACAATTCTGTGATATGAGATTATACGAGCGCAGCTTCCTTTTCATTAAGATACACAAGAGACGTAAGAATGTGGTTATTGGATTTTATTAAACAAAAGAAAATACCTTTACTTCATTAGTCTTTACTAATTTGGATGCGATTCCTTTATCCGTGCGTTACCCTTATGAACTGACGATATGAGAACGTTATTTCTTTTTTTAACTTACATTTTGTCCAATTCTATCTTGTGATTTCATTGAAAGAATGAGACATTGTAATTTAATAAACCACCCTCTTTTTTTTTTGTCTCACGAAAAACAAAAATTTAATTAAAGGTGTTACTCGTCTGTGCGAAACAATTGAATTCGCAGTTAGAAAAATAGATAGTAATTTGGCGAAGTCTTCAATTACAATGGTACATTCGAATCGTGGTAATAGGGAGTTCAGGCATTTGGCAGTTTGCGTTTGTCCCTCTGTGGCCCTCTTTGTCATTCAGCTTCATCCATCCATCCGTCCCTCCGTCATAGTCCACCCTTGGTTCAATTCAATGCCACTCAATCAGTCAATGTAACGCGTATGTACGCGTATCGAGTACGCCTCGCAGCTAGAGAAGCTCTGTGCTATAAGCTATAATGTATATCCTGTGCATCTACGTCACGCGCATTCCCCGAGTTCTAAATTGCGTTGCGGGGAGGCGTCATTATCATCGATCCAAATGAGGTGTAACCGTGTAACGCATCCACATCATTATTTTGACGCCTCGTGCCAAGATAAGCTAACAGTGGTGTACCGAAAAAAAGGACCACGTGCATCAATCAATGTGCTGTTGCTTTTACAAGTACTCCACTCAACAAAATCTATTGGCAATGCAATTTTAATCTGTTGATATTCCATTATTAGTGATCTAGTAGTTTTTGTGGTTTATTAAAAAAGTAAGAAGTTTGTTTTTTGTGGGACAACTAACTAAATTATTATTTATAGATTATTTGTACCCGAGTAAAAAAAATTAGGTCTTTATTTGATCAAATATGATCAACTACAAAGCGGAATGGAAATTATCAATATTGATTCGATTCAGATTAAAATAGGATGAAATCTAAATCATTAATTCTGAATAAAATTAGATTTGTTGATCAATAAATTTTACTCATAATTAATGGATCAAATTTCTATCTTGTTTTGATCTAAAACTAATTAGTTTCGATCATTTCCATTCCGATTTTTGGTTGGTCACATTTGATCAAATTGAGACCTAAATTTGTTTTACTCAAGTATTTATATTGTGTATGATAATCTCTATAGATCTAATTTCTATAGATTAAAAGATATTTTAAATGTTTTTTTATTTCTTTTTTCAATTCCTTACTTTTGTGTGATAAACCTATTTTTAATAATTACTGATTTCAATAATTAAATCATTCAGAAAATATATGCGGTATGATAAAATTAAAATATCAAAGTATTTAAATTAATTCTCAGTTATGTGTTACCTTCAGTTTGTGCTGCCATCCTACGGTGGTATAAAGAAAAACATTCTGTCCGAAAGCAGAAAGTTAGCAGATTTAATTGCGATACGGGGTTAAGAATTTTTATGTAGAGTTTGAGCAAATTATTTTATTTAATAAATTATGGGAATGTAATATAATATATAATTTAATAAAATTGTTTAATGAAGGTATAATAATGTTTTAATTTTCGTGATAAATACAAACCTTTTTGCAAAATTAAAGTTTTAATTGTATTTGTAGCCTTCTGTTGATAATAATGCCTGTTAATTTTTTTCTTTACAGTTATTCGATTTTGGAGCAACGTGAAATTAGCATCAGGTCACGTCAGGTTATTGTCAGACATCATTAACGTGAGTAATAATTTTATTATTATCTATAGAGAGATATATTATCAATTTAGTTGTATCTAGTAACAAAACGTAATTTATTATAATTCAGAACAAATAATTACATATCAAGCACTGAAAAAGTAACATCCATTGATATTTCACATTTGATGATTCTCTCAACAAGTTATGACAAGTTATAGTCTAACATCTTTCTATGAAAACTGAATTGTTACTTTCTCTATTCAAATTCTTTTTGACTAAATATTGATAAGAGAGTTGGATGTATTAATAATCAATATTACGCACAATATTAAGTAATACAAGACAACACGATCTTTTTTCATATTCAGTTACCGATAGTTTTGCAAATGCTCGAATATATCTACGGCTGATTGAAAGAATTGGGTACCTCCTACCAAAATTTGTTTTTTCTATTATATTTTAATTCCATCGGACTAAAATTGTATTAACGCATTAAATATTCAATTCTTTTTTTTTTTTTTTTTTTTTTTTTTTTTAAGTGGCTTTACCTTATTTTTCCTCCCAGCCTTTTTTTTTTCAACTCTTCCCCCCCCACGAAACCCCCCTCCCCCCCCGTTCCCTTCTTCCGTTTTAAAAAACAACATAGCCTTCACTCTGACTCTGAAGACCTTTTCATGTAAATGAATAAGGATGTTGATTAATAGAAGTGTAATTATGT
>JABFOV010002914.1:0-18079 GCA_022817685.1 Aradophagus sp. ZL-2020 | reverse complement strand
TTAAGTCACTTTGTCGTTGTTTTTTATTGCATTTATCTGACGAAATTTACTTTGTGTTGAAAAATCCAATGCTCTATTATGCGAGATTTGAACGCTGGCCTCCGACGTGACAGTCCAACTGCTATCCTCCGTGCCATCAGTCCTTGTTTTAAACAACCATATTTCACCAACTTTTCTGTTGCATAATAAGGTTTATAAATTTTACTGGACTGGTCCTTCAATTGCTCATTGACGTACAATAATATCTTCTACACAATATTGCATACAATACAAAAAAGCTGACAATATATACTATTTTTTCGACTTGTCCCAGCTTTACGTGTCAGTCTAGTAAATTACACTAGGATGGACTAGAGATGGACCATACTAATTTAGAGTCCCTTGTTCAAGCGTCGCGTAATTTAATTACATTTGGTAAAAAGTAATTTAATTTGTCAGGCTATTGCATACATAACGGTTGAAACAGTTATTGCCTTACAATTATTGCACATCCTGTACCAAACGAACGATTCGAAGCACGCCGAAAATGGGACCCGAAATACCGAACATTCGTCCGCACTTTGCAAGCGCTCCGTGGCCGTTCGGCGTGCCGTGATTCGACATTGTAGCGGCCGTCCCGTTCCGAAATTGAGATATGAAAACTTTTAAGAGCCAATCGCCGTAATTGGGAGCAATCATTTTTAATGGTTTACAAATAACGACACTCGGCGCTCGGTTCGATTTCGTTGGCCAGCCTCTTCCGCGAAGCGCGCCCAGCGCCAGCGCTCTACCGCTTCTTACGCAGTTTATTGGACAATAAATGCGCGTTTTATTGGCGCATATTGTTTCGCCGGGCGATTCGCTGGCTTGCGAAAACTCGGCATTTTATTGGTATCAATTCAATTAAGCCGGCATTACAATTTGCGGATGGTTCCAATAAAACGCGAGTAAAAGTGATTTATTGATCGTCCCTGGCGCTGGTTTTCTCCTCGTCGCGGTTTTTTATCTCGACTTCAATTATAAATTATAATTACAATCAATTTTTACGATCTCCGTTAAATTCAATTAGCTGCCTCCCTCCCCTCGCCGTTTGTCCATTCTTTACGACGCGAGAACGCGTTCGCGCGCGAAACTTCGAAATTGAAATTCAATATGAGCCGGACGCTTATCTACGGTCCGATCTGACCTGGAAGTAGACCCGATTGAGTGTCCCGACATCAAGCCTGACTTTCTTTCACATCAAATTTCGTCGTTTACATTAATTCGTGAAATTCGGCATAACCAGACCGTGATAATTGTCGGGCTCTGTTTATGTGAATTTATGAAATTACGCATAATCAGACCATAATAATTGTGGGTCTACTTTTCGACTCGCAGAGTTTATACATTGTTCATGTAATGCTTATATATATATAGTTATATTTGTGTTGTGCAAACTGTTGAATTAAAGCTCGATGTCTCGTTGCAGGGAGATTTGCCAATGGGCCAGTAACAATGCCAGTAACTTGACCTGAGACCAGTAGATAGCCAGTACCTGCCCGAACATTAGCCAATTAAGCCCACAGTTAGCGGAATTCGTCGCCTATCGGTGTGTGTCGAACGCGATCGGGCGTGTTTTCGAGCGAGCGCATCGCCACCGTTGTTGTCAAGGGATCAGGCCAGTCGAAGTGAAACGCAGTTCACACCCGAAGGTGACCGGAAACGCTGACTTACATCGGAAGCGCCAACCTGCAATCAAGGTTCATGGTTTTCATGGTGAGTACACTTCGAAGCAAGACACTTTGCGTTGGAATTACACTTGCCCCGTCTCGGCGCTCTCCCCGTTTATCGTCCGATTATGATTTATCAGTTTTAAACGAAGCTGGACGGCGAAAAAAGAAAAGCTCACGACCGAGATTTGAACTCGGTTCCGTTACGTCAGCCGGGTTGGTTGGATTCGAGTTGTCGCTTCGAGTCTGTTTGAAATTTGCCGCCGATTTTCACTGATGACAGAAACACCGTTTGCGAATGACGGTATTGAATTTTTAATAAAAAAAAGAAAAAATAAAGAAATTTAGAAACAGTAGAGTAAAAGTAAAGATTCGGGCTGTAAAATGTAGAGAAGAAAACAATGGGATATCGATGGCACGAGAATTCAAATTTGAATTTCGCGCGCTGTAGTTACAGCACGAAACAATAGGTTACCAAGATGAACAAATGACGCGAAATGAGCAGCGCTCGTGGGAGTGTAATCCGAGCCAATCGCAAATCAGCGTGAAAAAGTTCGCGACAGCATATCGAGCGAAAATTCGTCAACGGCAGAGGGCAGCACCGAGGATGCGTAGATATGTCCCACGATAAAGGCCTACTTTCTTTCGCTCGCTCTTTTTGCCGCGCGAACGACTGGTTTCGTCTGCTCCTCCCCTTGCTTCTTCGTCCTTTTTCCTCTTCTGTATTTTTTCGCTTTTTTTTCATTCTCCGTCCTTTTTTTTTTCTTCGTCCTCACGTACCTTCTTTCCGTTATGAGCCCGCGATACGCGCCAGGGATTTAACTCGACCGTTGCACCCCGTCCAAAGATTATATAAACGATTATTAATGTCTCCTGCCGGCTGACCCGCGACCCCGAAACCGCCTGGACGAGACGGGAACACCCACGACAATGGACCACTAGGTCCCTTAATGAGTCCCGCCGTTGGCACCGTTTTTAATTAACGTGATTGAACCGCGCCATCTGCCGGGCCACTCGACTAACGGGCTACCGTGTTGCGGGAGCTTTGAACGGCTGCTGCAAATGATTCTAGCGAAATAATGAACGATCGTAACGTCACTTTGTTCGTCGATTGGTCCTAAGTGTTCATTGTGTACGATTAGGCGAGAAAATGTTGCACTGTTAAAACAAGTGACTTATTTTGAGACATTTTTGACGACTGAGGTACTAAAAATATCTCAGTTGTGTCGAATTGAGACGCTTTGGACTTTGGAGTTTTAGACATAAGTAATGTCTTAAAACGGGATATTTTTGGTGTCACGTACATAAAAAATGTCTCAAAATGAGACATTGTTGGAATCTCTAACATCAAAAATGTCACAAAATTAGACACTGTTGTAATCTCTTCTGTAATCTTAAATGTCTAAAAGTGAGACATCTATGTTTGTAAAATACGAAACATTTGACTAATTATAAGATATCTGGCTGGATTTAAATTGATGTATGGTTCATATGAAAAAGTTTGAGATATATACAATACTTGTTGGCAATTTTAATAAATTACTTCTTGTTGGATTGTGTTAGACTTTTTCATGAGTCTTTATAATAAGAGAGACATTTGAGGTTTGATAGTGGATAAGCAACGTGATCGAAATTACTCGGGGTAATTTTAGTTGCATTCGAAGGTAATATCTCGTCCTTTTATCTCGGCTCAATACTGTCCAAATGCCCGTCTTCATTTCACTTCATGATACACCTTAATTATGGATTCGTCACCCCGGCCGAATCCGAGTTGCAATTGACCTCGACTGAACTCGCGACACGAGTCCACCCAGTTGGGTAGGGAGGGACGAGTGGTGGGGGAGGCAGGGAGTCGGAATCGACGAAATAATTTAAAGCGCCGAATTTGGACGCGCGATTCGGTGGCGGGACTATTTTGGGTGCAGGTGCGCGATCGATCGATCGCATCATCCCCGCGATTCTGCGCATGTCACGCCCTCTTTCTCTTTCGGCTAAAAATCGAATTCTCTTCCAATCACGTAACATTGCGAATAATAAAATAAAATCTTGGAAATATTGGTTTGGTTCAAAAGAATATTCGTTTTGGTATACGATAAAGCGGGACGCTATATATGTAAACAAATAATGTAAACAAAGATGAGAAAACGAACTCCCCATGTAAAAATTTATATATGTGACATATATGGCTGATATATATGTCACATATATGCTACATATATGGTTGTCATATATGTTGTATATGTAGCATATATATGAACATATATGTATGTATGACAACATATATGAGACATGTATGCAAACATATACGACACATATATGTCGCATATATGCTTACATATATGTCACATATATGTTCATTTTTACCTGGGTCATTCTTCCTTTATTCATTTTTTGTTTACATTTCAACCGTCCTGTTTATTTTTTTAATTTCCTTCTGAACGAAAATGACTATTTTGTAATATAAACAAAGATCAGATGTTTACATTTGATCTTTGTTTATATTACTGTCTTTATAAATCAAGGACAAGAACATACAAGTACACAATGTCAACAAAAGGTATCAATGTTTACATTCGATCTTTGTTTATGTTAGTTCTTAGAAATTAAGGACGAGTTCATACACACACACAATATAAACAAAACACATCAATGTTTACAATTGATATTTGTTTATTTATATTACTGTCCTTACAAATTAAGTACAAGTACGCACGAGTACACAATGTAAACAAAAGAAATCAATGTTTACATTTGACCTTTGCTGATTTTCAAGTATTGTTTACATCGTGTCCCCACGCAGTTTAATTTAATATTTGACTCGCTCTCATCGCCTTTAATTTTAATTCCATACTATTTATTGGAGAAATGAAGGAAATAAAATGCAATACAATGCGAGTGAATATATAAACAATTCGCATAAGTAGCGAATCCATACATTGAAAATGTATAAGTCAAGCATAATCGCGGCGATTGTTTACATCTCAATTAACGATCCGAACTCGGATTAGGATTAGGTGGATTGTAGACCTCTGCGAGTTCCCACGAAAAGTCCGAAGAGATGATGGGGGGGGGGGGTCGAAAAGCGCGCGAAAATTGATCGTCGAGCCTCGGGGCTTCGTGCGCCGCGGTCATAAGCGTTTGGACCCGGGGCCGAAGTCGAACGCGTTGGCCAAATTATGCGCGCATAAATCTCAATTATGAGCCCGGTTTCCCCGGGTCGAACAAGCCGGTCAATTATACTGATTGATCAATGTATAAATAAACGCGCTTTATTAAGGTCGCGCCGACCGACACCGCCCCTCTTTTTTATTTATTTATATTTTTTTTTCATCATCTTCGGCATTTAATTTTATTATGGCTCATCTTAATGTTATTTTGACTTTTCTTCACGGAAGGGGGGGGGGGGGTCCGACATTTACGGGATAAGCATTGGCAGATTTATGGGACATCGTTTGGACGATGGTTCGTGATATATGGCATGCGATGATTAGAATATTAGGTGTTATTAAACATGATCAATGGTAAATTCATCGATAATTTATTGATTGGTAATCGGGCGGGAATGATCGACGACAAGTAATCGATGTTGAAGTCATTAATTGCCTGCTGATCAATGACACGAGATCGGCGACGGATTATCGACTAAAAGTAATCAGAGATACTAAGGCGCGGGTGCGAAATTATCGATTGGAAATTACCGATCGTGTTTGACTGCTGATAAGGAACTGGTTGCTAAGTGGTGACGTTGGAGACGGTTGACGAAATTAATTGATTTATTGGTTCATTAGTATGTATGTATATTTATATCTGAATTTTGCAAAATATTTCGAATTTTGATTTGTAATTAATTAACACAAATAATGTAAATGAATAATTTAATATTTCTCTGTGTGAAGTTGGCCACGTAACAAAATGTCCCGAGTTTCGGTTTGGGAAAAAATTTCGAGATACGATTTTTGGAAAAGAAAATATGGATATTTGACTCAAAATGGTAAAAGTTGCCAGATTCTTAAAAATAGACAATTTGGTCCAATTTGAATCGAAAATTAGAGAAAGAAAAATATGTAAACACTGGAAGTAAACAAACAAAAAGTAGAGGTCGTCATCTTTGTTTACATTGTCTGTTTATGTTGACACAAAAATAAAGGTGATGGAACTGTAAATAAACAAAAACCAGTAAAGGTCGTTATCGTCACCTTTACTGTTTACTTGTTTCCAATGTTTACTTTTTGTTCGTCCATTAATTTTTTATGTTATTTATAAAAATACTGTTTATTTATCAAATTATTGTTATGGTTCTGGGAAAGAGTCAATCAAGATTTAAACACACAAACAAAAAAAGTCAACAAACATGAAAAAACGACCTCTACTCTTTTTTGGTTTATTTTCCGTCTTTACATTTCTTCTATCCATTTTTCGTTTCTATTTAAACCATAAGGTCTATTTCTAAAAATTAAGTAGTAGTTTTTACAATTTCGATTCAAATAATGTCTATAATTTTGTTAGTAAACAAACTAAGTAAACAAACAAAAAGTAGAGGTCGTCGATGTCATCTTTGTTTACATTGTCTGTTTATGTTGACACAAAAATGAAGATGATGGAACTGTAAATAAACAAAAACGAGTAAAGGTCGTTTTCGTCACCTTTGTTTACATTGCTTGCTGACATAGTTAAAATGATAATTTAATGTTTTCCAAACAAACTATTTTTGTACAAGGAAACGACGTTTTGATATTAAAATAATTTAACTTCATAATTAAAATAATTAAAAAATGAAGTCGACTCTTTTTTCGTGCATAAAATATAAGCTGCGATCATGAAGCAATATCAGTTAACTGTTGCTATTGAAATTCATCGGCCGATCATTTTTCATCGATTTTTGCTCGTTGCTCGGTCCACGTGATCCTTATGCACACCTTTTGTGACCGCTCGTGAATACACGATAAATCAACGTTTTGTTGGTGGTCGAGAGACGGGAAAAGAAAAAAGGATGAGGGGTAGGAAAAAGAAAGGCGAAATAAGAAAAATAATGCGCACAATTTGCCTCGCAGTTTGTCAGGTCCGCATACTACTTTCACGAGGTGTAATCATAAATCACCGAAATGGTGAACTAAAGTGACATTAATCCGATTTTTTATGCCGCCTTATTATAACCCGCCATTTGTAACCCGGCCGTGCGTTTCCGCGTTTGTTTTGCTTTTCATAACAATAAACGGTACTTTTACTTGTTTTCATTTCAAAAAGGAATTCGCGTTTTTCGCCAAGTTAATAATTCCGGGAAATTTGAAGTCGAGCAAATCCCATGATAAAAATTTTAATTTAGTTTAATTCTTATTATGTGCGTGAGGTTGGCCTCGTGATAAGGTGCCACAAGTTTTGAACTTGAACCCGTTTCAAAGTAGGAGTATCAGAAGTTGAAATTTTACTTTTTTCTTGTTTGTTACTTTTCAAGATATTGTTTTGCTCTTGAGAAAAAGTCAATCAAGATTTCAAATAAATAAATAAAAAGTGTAAACAAAGATGAAACAACGACCTTTACTGTTTATTTAATTCCAATGTTTACTTTTTGTTCGTCGATTCGTTTTTTATGTTATTTATCAAAATATTGTTTTGGTTCTGGGAAAGAGTTAATCAAGATTTTAAATAAATAAACAAAAAGTGTAAACAAAGCAGAAACAACGACCTTACTGTTTATTTATTTCCAATGTTTACTTTTTGTTCGTCCATTCATTTTTTTATGTTATCTATCAAAATATTGTTTTAATTCTGGGAAAGTCAATCAAAATTTGAATAAATAAACAAAAGATGTAAACAAGCATGAAAAAACGACCTCTTTTTTTGTTTATTTTCCGTGTTTACATTTCTTCTATCCATTTTTCGTTTCTATTTAAACCAAAATGTCTATTTCTAAAAATTTAAGTAGTACTTTTTACAATTTCGATTCAAACAATGTCTATAATTTTGTTTTTGAACTTGGAAAAAAGTACAAAGCACAATATAATTATTTAGAAAAAATATTTTGTTTACAATTTTTTCAATATTTCTAGGCTAAGTGTAGACAAAATCACTCAAAAATTTTCTTCAAATTCGTTGACAAATAACGTTTAAAACTTCCTTATATATATAGAAATATGTATACAATTCTGAATGTTTTTCTTTACAAAATGTATGCAGAATACAATTCGAAAATTAAAAGTTCAAATCATTCAATCTTTCCAACAAAATTAGACAGGGCGAAATTCCACGAAAGATATCGAATGGTTCCTTTGGTCTAATTCGGGTTCAAATTTGCCGCCGAAAAGTAGGCGGTGTCAACGTTATATATTAATGGCCGCGTATTTTCGTGGCGCGAAGTATGAATATTTTCGCGGCGGTCGATGCGAATGCGACGGCAAAAAGTGTTTTGTTGGAATCGACTCTGACCAACATATTCATTATCGTTGCGTCGTCGACTATGCGGGTTATCGAGGCAGCGTTCATACGTCATTAGTTGCCGCGTGGAAGGAGGCTATCGAAAAGTCACTAAGCGCATTTTATTGCCGCGATGTTACGTTATCGCGCGCGCGCGCGCGCGCGTGCATATGCGCCGAGCTCTGGGCGTAACGATGAAAACAACTGTTTTAAACGGCGCTCGACGAAATCAACAGGTTCGTCGCCGATAACAATTTTCCGACCTTCATTTCCAATTCGAATTTTCATTTTGGAATTTCGCCAATCGTCATACATTTATACTCAAAATCACTTAAATTTATTTTTTCATTTGTTTAAGGCATCGTTTTTTTTTTTTTTTTTTTTTTTTTTTTTTTAAATTATTTTTTATTTTTTTTTTTTTTTTTTTTTTGTACATAACTATTTATAAAAATCCCATGAATAAAAATTTATGGAATTCCATACGATTAATATAAATTTCCTGCTGCAAGTACGATTGATTCTATAGAAGAAATATCTTCTGTAAAATGTTATGATAGTTGAACCGAAGTAATTAATGTCCCAAAATAAATTGTGTACTAAAGACATGAAAATTCGTTTAAAAATCTAGTAGAGTTATTAAAAAATTAGAATTTTAATCCTCTCTTATTAATAGACAACATTTGTTCGAAAAACAAAGCTGGTCAAAAAAGTTGCAAGTTACACAGTTTTTAATGTGTAACTCCTATTGTCAACAAATGATCATCTAAAAGAAAATAACGGTGACGGTAACGTGATTTTACACGACCAATAATGCAAGTTCCACAGTAGATCAAGTTTCAAAATCGGGGCCAAGGATGTCCTGACAGTCCTAGAGTATCCTAAGTACGTGTCCATGGTATGCCGAATGATATGGGACAATAACTCAGTCTTAATTGAAGAATAGATAATGTTGATGATCTTAGAAAGCAGGACTGTAGTAGTCGGGGCGATCGCCAAATAAATTTTCGAAATAATCCATTGACGATGTACCTCGCACGTTCGCCATGGCAGCATGGTCTGGCTCCAGTTCAAAGTGGCCTCGTGGACGGTTACCTCTTTGAAGTTTGCGATCCTGCTGAACCAAAATCCAGCTAGTTGTCCTTGCCTTGGTCATCTGCGTTCATTAAAAGTTTTTATTTACGTTGATTTCAGTTATTGACTGTTTATCAATTAATTTTATGAAGGATTGAAAAAATTTTAAAATTGAGTCTTATTAATCAAAAATTAAAATTTCATTTTAGGTGCTACATATGCATTTTTTATGTTCATGTAATTATTAAAAGCTTTCATTCTCTAATATATTTTAATTTTTTACTTTGTATATATATTGTATAAATAAAATTTGTATATATAGTGTATAAATAAAATTGAAATCAGAATATTTTTCAATGATCACTAAATTTTAAATGGCAATTTCCAAACTTGAATTATCTTTCTCTACCTAAAAATTATAGTAATAGAAAATTCAATAAAATACATTTAGTTATAATAAACTTTGAATTTCAAATAAAACTGCAATATATCAAATTACCCAGATAGACTAACTGTAGAAAAAATATTAATAATAGTTTGAAAGAATATATCATTTGTGGCTATTACATTTTGTTAAATCATTTTACCATACAAATGTGATATCAACACTTAATCAATTAAAAGCATTTCATAACATTTTTTTTCAATTTGTATCAAATTTAATAGATAATTTAAAAATGTTTAGTACTAATTCTATAATGTTAATGGGCATTGTGCATATGTTTTTATACCATTTCATATATCATTAAAATATAATTTGTTAAATATGATTATATTATATTTAAAACTAAAACTACAATAATCTATTCCTAGTGTAAACTAAGTTATAAAATATCTCATTAATAGATTTTAGTGTTTTTCATCAATGTTTCATATGTATTATAAATTTTAATGTCGAAGAAACTATAATGAAATTATATATTTAACTATTGTCCCGCGAATTTTCAATTAATAATTGATATGCATTCATTGCAAACACTTCATTTAAATTTAACTCGTATAATTATACGAACAAAAAGCGCACTTACCTCGTACATATCCCACCTTACCTTAACGATTTATATAATTTTACAAAATTAATTAATGTACGGATCCTTTGAAGAGTTTTATCACATCGAAATTTGAAATAAAAACGAAATAAGTTTGAGTGAATTGAATTGAGAAGTAAAACGTAATATCAAAAGTAATATCATATAATACATTAATACATCTGTATATATTTGCATGTATAAATGTAAAAAGAAAAACAACTTAGAAATATCAGGTAGAGAAGAATCATTAAAACTTATCAGATGTTATGTTGCTTAGTCTTGGAAATACATATATTTTTTACAGTTTATTATAATAATCAAAAAATATTAAAAAATTATTAACATATTTAATAAGTGATAAAAATGATTGATAATTATATTCATCAAATTTAAAAAAAAAATATTATAGAAAATTTGAATAAGATAAATTTAAGTATTTAACCCTCTATTGGTCGCATTATGAGCGAATAACTTAAGAACAAAAATTCTAGAGAGATTCTTCAATGCATAAAAGATATTAGAAAAAAGCGCGAATAAGGAAGGATTAATCGTATCAAGTTTTGCAAAGAAATTATATAATGGTAAAATTGTTTGTAATTTTTCTACACTTTTGCTATCTGGGTAATTATTTTAAAAATAAATTTCCATAAAAAAATTCATTTAAGTTGATATTTCAAAGCTATGAAATAATCAGAATAAAAATATTACCAAACAAAAGTCATTCAAATGAAAATATTTCATTTTTCAATTGCTCAGATGTAAATGTTTCTACAAGTAAGACAAAAAAAGTTTTATTAATAAAGATGACGTTTTGATGATGACCACGTATCAAGAAAATGTCTCTAAAAATAAGTGATAAGTAACAACGTAGATGAACTGTTGTAATAGTGTGGAAAGAAACAGAATGAAATTGAAACCGTAAGTAAAAAGCACTGCTTCTGGAATTTAATTAAAGAGTGACGTATGTACACAATACGAGAAAACAAATTCCTGTAAATGTTATATCAACTTCTTATTTGTACATTATTATAATTATCAAAAAGATACAGCGGGTTGTTCGCATGATAACATCGGATTCCTTATTCATCTACATCATTTCATCAACGAAATATCGTCTTGAGAAATGTAGAAACCAATTTTATTTATACACTTATAAATATATAAACTTGCGAAAAAGAAATAGTCGATAAAATAACTATTTATTCGTTAATCGTATCCTTGTTTTCATAAACAAAATAAAATAAATTCAAAAAACTATTGCTTATAATACTTGAATAAGAATCCCAGTGATCCCGTCACTTTACACCTTATCTTTTTTTGTTTATTTTTTTTATATAAAAAAATGAGTCAATAGGTACAGAGAATTAATACATATAAAATTGCCATCTTTCGTCAACGAAGACAATTGTAAAGTGAAATTAGATTACATTGCCATGAACTGCGTTTTATGGATGAATTGTAGGAAAAGTTTAAACTTGTTACTTATTTTATTTGTTTTTCTTTTATTTATCATTATTATCAACTATGTTTCTTTTATTATCATCCTCTGTCAACTTTTCATCTTTTTCTTTAAATATTAAAAATTATACAAAATAAAACCATCAACTCATCATCACTGTCTATCATAACTTCTTCACAAAAGGAAAACGTCCTCTTCAACAATGGTGTGTTATTAATAATTTTTATCATGTTTTTTTTTTTTTATTATTATTGTTATTATAATAATAATTACTTTTAACTTTTTCTTATCATCGTTTTTTTGTTTGTCTGTCTTTGCTTTTTCTGTTTTTGCTTTAACGCACATTCAACAGTCGCACATCATTTTCGCACTTGCACATCGTATGCAGCAACTTAAGAAATGACTGAATACAAAAACTAATGGTAGAGGCAAATGAATGGTGACATTACCTGGGCCGCTACTCACCACCTACAGGCAAATTACCTGCCATAGGAGTAGGTGATGTTGAAACTATGTTTAATCGACTGTGCTCCTTTACTATGGGATCTGCAACAAACAAAATCATTATTTTTTTCTGCATATGGAAAACACTAGTCATATTATTAATATTAAAATAATAAACAAATGGTAATTATTTATAAATACTTAGAAATTATATATACCAACAATTATTTAAACACTTCTTTCGTTGCTCGTTCATATTACTTTATATTTTTTATATTAAAATTATATTAAGAGATTTTGGTAATATATCATTTGCAGTTTACTATCCTTTTACATTTTTATACATTAGTAATGTTGATTTAAATCAATGTCTTTCTCATCAAAGGTAGAGTTTCGGTGATTTAAATCCAATGATTTAAATCATTTTTTTACATTGTAATTTATTAAAGTAATTTCACATAAGTTTATACAATTCAAAATAAAATTTTGTATTAAAATTGAAATTTTTCAATTATATATAACATTCAATAGAATTTAAAGAAAATAAACAGTTACAATTTATTTTTGGTATTTAAATGTTTAAATGTAAAGCTTAATTGTCTTTTTACTATATTTGACGTGGTAATAAAAAAGAGATACTTATGAGCAGAATACTTAAGAATTATCGAAGCAACCAAATTTTACATAACTTTGAAGACCCTATATCGTGGATCTGTTGGTAATACTGTTCATACCGTTTAAATTCTTACAATCATTAAATTGTTATTTTTAAAATCAAAAATATAAAAAAATAAATAAATACACTCATATTATAAACCCTAATCAAAGGTATTAATTTCAATCAAAGTCTTTATTTTATGTGCTTATATTTAAAAAACTTTTTTACCATTCAGTTTCCAGTAATTCATTTTCATGAATGATTGACATACTGTATCAGTTTTATCTTTAAGTAAGGGGGCCGAAATTCAAGTTAAAATATTACTTAAATTAAAATAACTTTGATATATTTTATAATTTAAAAAGTAATTATCTTTTATTAATGTTAATTGAAATATTCTATAAATTTTTCATCCAGCGGCGCTATTACTACATTTTAATCCCACTCAGCCTGATCAAGTATACTGATAATATTGTTATTGTTGTACTTCTTCGTTAAAACTATTATTCATTGAAATATTGATTACTAAATGCCACATCATTCTAAGTGTCTTTTCAGAAAAAAATCGTTGAAACAAGTATGACGTCGTCGATTGTATTAGTGATATTTTTACACAGCTTTCAGTAACAAAGCAATGAAAAATCTATAGCTGATCAAATTATTTTAGAAAAGAAATTATAACATTGGAACATTCAAAGTATAAAATCCCTGCATTTATTAGTTTAATATTAATGAAAAAATAATTTAAATTATTTATTTTTTTGTATTGTTTAAATTATTATTTATTCATTTGACTTCATTCATATAATAATAATTTAAATTATTGTCATAAAAAATGTATTAAAACAACGTTTGCAAAGAAATCCAGACAATTTAACGCAACAGATATTTTTTTCGCTATTAAAATACTTTGTTAATTATAAAAAATAATGAAGAGAAAATTGAGGTAAGACTTATGTACACATCTTAATAATTAATGTTAATGGAACTTTTTTTAATTATTGGTTATTTTAAATGATACGATTATATTTTTATTAGAATATTTAAAACTTACAAAAATAGGGATGGTCCATAGCCTCGCGCGCAGTGAGTCTTTCGTAATGGTCGTAGCGTAATAGCTTGTCAAGAAAATCTAAACTTTCTGGTGTAACGAGGTGTTGGTTTTCAGAATGGACAAAGCGTTCCCAACGTTTACGCGAATGCCGACCAAGAATGTCGTTAAAACGCGAGTCGAGCTCGATGTGGTATTTATCCAAATATTCAAATAGTTCCTCAGTACCAAGAACTTTGGCAATCCTTACTAACTGATCATAATTATCATGGCCATGAAAGAATGGCTCTTTCCTGAATATCATACTCGCAAGCATACAACCCAGGGACCACATGTCCAATGAATAGTCATACATCTGTAAAATATTCAGGTTTAAGAGTATTGTCTTTAACGATAAAAGTTTTAAATATTGTTTATGAATCACAGTTTGTGATTTTTAATTCTTAATTTTTTTACTCCAATTACTTTATATTACGTTGTTTTTAATTTTTATATAATTTCATACATTTTACATGACTTTCATTAATTCATAACAAAATAAATTAATTTCAATTAATATAAAGAAGTGTTTTTAAAATCGGTATGTAATTTTGTCACCCAGTATTTTCCAGATGAGAAACGATATTCCCTAATTTTTTTGGGCCAAGAACTTCCTTTTGTTATTATTATTTATTTTCCGTTTCTGGAGTGAAAAAGTATTATTCCTGTTTAGGCCATAAATATGAAAAAATTGGTAATTTCAAAAACCGACATTGAAAATATGAAATTTCACAAACTATAGTCTAAAATTCAATGATGTTTCTTTATCTACTTCAATATTCGATGTGTTCAGTCCATCAATAATTCCTTCTTATCGAAGAATTAAGTAATTATTGTTATTTTTTGCATTAAACGCATTACTTTGATGTAATCACAACATTTTTCCTTTCAAATGAAAAGGTTGTTATCTAAAATCAACATTTAGTTTGTTTTGAATACCTGATAATCTACTAAAAGCTCTGGCCCTTTAAAATAACGAGAAGCAACTCGCACATTATACTCCTGGCCTGGATGATAAAACTCAGCTAAGCCCCAATCGATCAGTCGTAACTTTCGATTTTCATGATCGATCATGACGTTGTGAGGTTTAACATCCCTGTGCATGATACCCATGCTGTGGCAATAATCCAGTGCCTAAAATATATTAAAGTTGATAAGATAAAAAAATCCATCGCCTCCCTTTGAGTTTATCCAATTGAAGCAACTGCGTTACATACTTTTAACAATTCATAGAGGTAGTATCGTATGTCATAATCCGTCAGAGTCTGGTATAATAATTTGAAGTCAGTGTTGTTTACATGCTCGAAAATTAGCGCCGGCGTTCTCGATATTGGATCTTTAACAACTGCTTGCAGTGTTATAATGTTGGTACCACCACGTAAATTTTCTAAGATTTTTATTTCTCGCTTTATTTTCTTCTTTTTTACTGGCTGCAAAAAATAACGTATATTAAAAAATTTGTTATTTCTTGACATTTTGATTCGAAATTTTCATTATTTTAATAACAAATATTCAGATTTTCCATCAAGTTTGTACTTACCTTTAATATTTTAACAACACATTTTTCATTATTTGTGATGTTGATGGCTTCAAATACTTCACTATATTTTCCACGACCCAATTTTTTTACTAATTGATAATCATCTTGTTGTCTGAAACACAAAGGACAACTCTTGGATCAGAAATTCTATATTCTGGTAGTGAACTTTGAGATTAAAATATAAAAAAAAAGTCTTCTTACCCCCAGTCCACAACGTAAGATTCGTAATCCCAATACTCCCGCGGTTTAACCGAGTTTACGTCAGTGTAAACACGTGCTCTACTTGGTAATGCCATCTTGATCAAGTTCAAGATTTCAGTGCTGTTTAAACTACTTGAATCTAAACTGTCGTTTACACTGTCGGCCTATAAAAATAATGCTTAAAATGTGGCACTTTGTTTACGATTAATTATAAATTTCCATGTACAGAAAGCTTACAATATTTTTTACTTTTTTTCCTTTTTTTATTTCATTTTTTCTTTCTTACAGTGAATTTGAATTATGAAATGATTATATCTTCCAAAAATTAAAATTTTAACACTGATTTTTGTTTAAATTTTTGCAAAAAAATGTGGACAAAAATTTTAAATTAAATTTTCTTGAAAAAAACATTGGAAATCTTTTCATACATAAAATTTTTTACTTTGTGCTATCTGTTAAGTTATCAAATATAGATTCTGGAAATTGTAATTTGATAATTTTATAACAGTTTTTTGAAACCCAAGTCATATGGCGATTAAGATATAACTGTCGATGTTGAAGCAGAATGTTTAAAAATGGTGCAATTAGTGCATGATACATAAGGAATATTCATTCTAATGAATAATCTGATTGATTTGATCAATCATTAAATCTTTTTGATATGATACTGAAATGGTTGATAGTTAGTATTTGAAAGATACAAGGCATCTATGTATCAAATGAAGCTTATTTCAAATACCTTGATTGACTTATTATCCAGACAAAAATTCCGGCCGGCTACTACTCTGGCAGAACCTTTCACCCAGCTGCCGACATATGCCTGCAGCAGCGAACCTAGTGAAATGTTTATTTTTAACAATTACTATCATTACAATGAACATCGATATACACAACATCGCTAACACTTAACAAAGTATGTTAATATTTAACGAATAACAAATAAAAATGGACCATAAATAACAACCATTAATTGAAGAAAAACAAAGGATTAATTATCACAAAAACCAACATCATTTTTATAGAATAAGAAAACATTTCCTGAATTAACAATGCAATCAAATAAAGGCTCCAATGTTTAAAAAAAAAATCAATGAAATGCAAAAAAAGAAAAGAGGTTTGCATTATAAAATAGAAAATTTAATACATTTTACAACTATTGTTTGTAGAATTTCTTTTCCAAGATATATTTTCTTAAAATGCCAACTTTTGATATTGATAACTTGCAGTTTTCAATCAATAAACATTGGAAACTTTAAATCCAAAATACTTTTTTTCCAATCAAAAACTATCAACAACACCCTTCAACAACCTTCTCAACAATACTAACCCAATCGACATTCAATCTTCTAAATTAGCAAACCAACTGAAGGTGACGCAAGGAACTAAAACAAAAACCGAAATACAAATACCAAAAACTGGTCCTTTACAAATTGATTCAGATCTATTCCAAATAATAGAATAAAGTAAACAAATTTGGTAAATGAAAGTTAACCAACTCCAAAAGACTGGAATGATCAAAGAAATGTAAGTAAAAAGCAGATAGTTGAATATTAGGACTGTTTTGAAAACATTCAACCATTCCTGTAGGAAAGTTCCAAAAATCTAATATACACAAAATTTCTAACAATTACAAGTAAATGAAAAACATTACAAAGCAAAATTAAAAAGGATGTATCAATATCATCAAATACAAATATTTATTAAATGATAAATTCATCTTTGGAAATTTATTTTGATAAAATTAAAAATTTTGCTATTTTATCAAGAAAAATGTAATCATTGTAAACTTTAAGTATATAAAACCTGTGAGTACCAAATTTGATTTTCTTTACAAGACAGAATCAAATTAATAAATTCTATCGGTCAATCAAAGTTAACCAACTCAATAATATTATCAACTTATCTAGAATATAAAATTCAATACAAAATTTAACTAAATAACAAGCAATTGAACACCCAACAATTCTTAAACAAACACATTATCCAACTTCAAAACTCTGCGGGTACCAAATCTTCCATCATAATACAGTAATAACAATAACATACTAAAAATTGATGTTTTTGGAATTTTCGATGTTTATTAATAAACAATTAATAAACCTGATATAATTTTCGACGCACAAATGATGGTGCTTTTTACTGAATAATTGTACAAGAAACATCTTGAACATACTAATATTTCAGAAAACAAAATTTCAAACTTTGATCACCATATACGTTGCTGAATCATACATATTTAATATTCCTTTACTCGTAAACTCGAAAACCACAAGTGCCTAAAAATTGATGTTTGGTGCTCGCAAAATCGCGCGAGTCCGAGTGGAAAAACGTGAAGCATTGTGCCCGGAAAGACGAGGATTCGGGACGGCAGGTGCTGGGTAACGGTGCGCCGCGGTCGGAGGACGTGGAGGGGGCCGGGGAGGGTGACACCTCGGAAATAGAAGCATGCTCTCGGGACTGAGGTTAGGTGGGCCGGAGGGTGGCGC
>JABFOV010002913.1:0-18087 GCA_022817685.1 Aradophagus sp. ZL-2020 | reverse complement strand
GTATAGAGCAGTTCAGGTGAGAATGCATAGAATTAACAATTGGAGAAAATATTAAAGTTTATTTTTATTTTATTTATAAATTACTTAATACATGGATATTTTAAATATATATTTGTTTGTTTAAACAGGATATTTTAAATATTATGAAAGCAGAGGGATATCAATTTCCTACATTGAAAGAAAGCGACGCTATGTTTAAAGCAGATACAGCCCCAGAATGGAAAGATGGTACCGTTTGTAACAGATGCCGCGTCGAATTTACTCTTATTCAACGTAAACATCACTGCAGGGCATGTGGTCAAGTTTTCTGCAATCAGTGCTCCAATAAGTGTTTACCAATACCTAAATTTGGTTTTGAGAAGGACGTGAGGGTTTGCGAAGCTTGTTATGAGAAATTCAATAAGTACGAACAAGACAATCATTATTATAATAAAAAATTCTTATACTGAAAGTGATTATAAAAATTAAACGTAATTTTCAATTTTACAAAGGGCTGCCAGCACTTCATCTGCTTCAAAGGAAACAGATTTGCCTGCTGAATACTTAAATAGTTCCTTAGCACAACAACAACAAGTAAGTTATCATTTATTAAAGTAATCATTAAACTTATCATTTCTATGAAATCTTCCTAGTTCTAAGAAAATAAAATATATTATTTCAATTTTAGGTTCCTCCACGTAAAAGTGAAGAAGAACTTCAAGAAGAAGAAGAGTTACAGCTGGCTTTGGCTTTGAGTCAAAGTGAAGCTGAGCAAAAAGAAAAAGACAAGAAACGTGCCTCTAAATCGATGATTAATACGTCCAGGACTAAATATTCTCCACCAGTTTCTCCAGTAATACAAATAATATAAAATATATATTTCATGACTTTTTTTTTAATTAAATACAATAGAAACGATAACTTGACGTATTTCTTGAAAAGTAAATAATGATAATCTTAATTAAATGTAATATTTTAGATCACCAGTCCAACGAAGATAAAAGAGGACATTGAACATGAAGAAGAGGAAGAAGAAGTTGATCCCGAGCTTGCGAAATATCTTAACCGCCAATATTGGGAACAACGACAAAGTGCAATGGAAGATCCGATTGCTCGAGTGAACGTTGCAAGTCCCTCAGCACCAAATATTAGCAGTCCAATGCCTCAAAAATATATTGTAACAAAACAGGAGAACGGTGAAGTCGACAGTGAAATAGAGCATTTTGTCAGTGAATTACGCTCACAAGTTGAAATTTTTGTTAATCGTATGAAGAGTAATTCTTCACGTGGCAGATCAATAGCCATCGACAGTTCTGTACAAAGTCTTTTCATGACTGTAACAGATATGCATTCCAGGCAAGATTTTAAATGACACAATTTTTTTTTTTTAACATCTTAAACTACAACAAATTTAATTAAGAAAATGTCTTCAATGTATAAAATTAACAACTAAACTTTATAAGACAATTTATACATCTTCAAATTATAAAATGATAATATAATTACAGATTATTGCGTTACATTCAAGAACAAGATGATAAAAGAGTATATTACGAGGGGTTGCAGGATAAATTAGTTCAAATTAAAGATGCCAGAGCCGCATTAGATGCACTGCGAGAAGAGCACCGTGAAAAATTACGTCGACAGGCTGAAGAAGCTGAGAGACAAAGGCAACTTCAAATGGCGCATAAACTCGAAATTATGAGAAAGAAAAAGCAGGAATATTTGCAATATCAACGACAGCTGGCATTACAACGAATTCAAGAACAGGAAAGAGAAATGCAAATGAGACAAGAACAGCAAAAGCAACAGTATATGTTAGGTATAAATTGTTTTTACTCAAATTTACAAACAATTATTCAACACAAATTTTACAAATATTTTGAATTCCAATTACCATGTACATTTATGAAATGTTTAAAATATTCTTATATTCTTTAACATTATTAAAGCATAAATAACGTCAATGATTCAGAAATAAAAATTAAGTGCTGTAAATTAATTGCTTAATTGTTTTTTGGAGGTTATCAATCTATTTCAGGCTATATGGGCCAAAATACTCAAGAATCACCTCGACATGTCCAGTACCCGAGTGCCAATCCAAACTATAATGTAACAATGTCACCAACACAAGGTCAGAACATGTACGTTTATGGAGGACAACAACCCATAAATCAGTATGGAGCATATTCAACGCCATCACTAATTTCCCAGCCAGTATCAGTAGATATGACTTCTAATCGAGATTCAACATTGGGAAGAGTTACTGTTTCAGGAGCTGGCGTGGTATTATTAATATTCATTCATATTGATATTTTTTTGAACATTTATTAATATAATTTTATTTTATTTTATTCAAAAACTTATTATAATTATTATAAAAATATTTCAGCAGGTAAATCAAATGCCTGGCCCAGCAATGCAACCTTTGCAGCAACCAATAATGAATCCAGCGCCTCCTATGGTACAAGTGACTCCAGCTATGAGACCTGGAACTGCCGTGCAACCTATCGGATCAGGAGCAGCTGCTCCACCTATGGGGTCACAAGCAGCAGCGCCACCCATGGGATCAGGAGCTGTAGCGCCACCTATGAGCTCTACTGCTCCAATGGGTTCTCCTATTCCAATGACCAACCGAATGCCCGTTCCAACGCAGACTGGTTCAGCTGGAAACAGTCATCCTCATCCTATTCATCATCCTCAAGTGATAAATCAAACTACTCCACCAAACCCAATGATGGCTCCGCCAATGAACATGTCTCATCCAGTAATTCCTGGTCAAATAGCACCACGTCCTGCTCAGATGGTGCCACCTTCTGGTGTGCCAATGGTTTCACAAATAGTGCCACCAGCAGCACAACAGTCTGCGCAGAATCCACATGCAATACAAATGACTCAACCATCTTCGAATGACAGTCATAAACAGGGCCCTCAATCTGGAGAAGCGATATCATTTGCTGCACCATCTACGATAATGCAACCCAATCCTCCGGCAACTGTAAAAGAAGAGTCAAAAGCTGAGACAGCCGAGCTCATTTCCTTCGATTAAAATATTTGCTTTCATTGTTCTCCAATGTCATATATATATTTTATATCATTATAAATATACAAATGTCGAATTAATTGAACACTGACATCATACAACAGCCGTTTATTTCAGGTATCTTTTTTAACATGTGAATACATTTTAAATTATTGGAATTGTTGCAATACAACAGATAAAAAACGCTTTTGTAGTTATCATTTTTGTCAAATGTATGACATTAAAACAATGTAAATTTTATTATGAATCTTATGTGGCAAAACGTGTTGATCAACAACATAGATTAGATTAAGTCCACTACAATGGTGGCGTCACACATAAAATAAAAAGTTTCAGGAATTTTAAACAAGTTTTAAACAATTTTAAACAAGTGGTTAAAAAAATTATCTTCTTGAAAAATTAATCACTAATCAAAAACTATTTAGACAAAATTACACTTTGTTGAAGCCTTTATCTACACAATTTAAATGGTAATAATCAACACTTTTTGCTATCTGGGATTTAGAATAATGTTTAAACTTTTTCGGCGGCGGTGGATATTTAGGAACTGCTTTTAAATGGAAATAAATTTGTTCTCTTATTAAAGAATCATTCATACAGAGCATACATTGGGTAATAATGCATTTTGCACCAAGGATAATCCACATGATGCGAAAAGGAAATTTTGTATATACCTACCGTAGAAAAAATTCATTTTTCTTTTAAGTGTGACGAAAATACCTTTTTTCCAATTACTTTTTAATAAATATACTGGTAATGTCAAATGTAATTCAGTGTTATTTATTATTCACGCTGTACTTTTTCTCCAATAATATATTTTGAAATAATTGAATACATAGTTCTTTACAAAAATATCTGATGGATGTCTAGTTTTGAATATCAGTGCGCTGTTCGAGAAACGTCAAAAATTAAGTTGATGTAAATAATCAACATTTAAGAATATACCTTAAACTTGTTTATTTGGTATTACACTTGATTATTTTAAATTACGAAGCTATAGTATAATTTTGAGGAACTTCTTGAGACACGATTAAAAAATAAGAGAATTTATACAGTAAATAAAATCAGCTTTCAACTCTTAATGATAACTTTTCATTGAAATTTTTTACATAAAAAAGACAAGTATATCAACAATGAAAACTTTGCATTTCTCAAACTGTTCAAACTTAACACAGGTAGCCGCGAAAAAATATTAATTGTGAAAGTAGTGATGTATTTGTTGCAAAACCGTTTCATCATGTTAATTATATATACTTACAGTAGATGGCGGTACGGGATGCATGCATAACAACAACAAAGACAAAACGAACTTTGTGCACGTAATATTGAAATACTTGTGTGTGCATGCACTGCTCAGCTTACGTGCACGAACTGTTACGGGCGCTTGATAAACAATTATATTATAGTTACAACAGTTTTTGCACGTAGGGGAGATGCTTGCATAAATTGTAAACTAGGTCCAGACGTAGTTGGCTTCCAGCAGTGTCATTACATACTTTTTACTTTGATGCGTTTTTGAACGCAGTTGACGGCATTGTAACACACGTGTTCACAAATTTTTTAGTCGACATCTCTTCTATGTACAGTATTACTTCATGGCTCAGACTTCCTGTAAAAGTCGAAAGTGGATTTTGTAGTTGTTTCAATCAAATTAACCGATTGTTTAATAAAAAGTTGTTACTTTTTAAAGTCTACCTTCTACGTTTTCATAAGTGAGAATTACTTTTTAACAAATCTGTCAAAATGTTTGCATCGGGAGCGGCACCCATCGTTGTTTTAAGTAATTTCACATGTTTCATTACTTTGTTTTCTAACTGTTTCTTTATTATTTATAAATGATAAAGATTTTGAAGTATATAAATAATAATCTCATAATTCATATTCTTAGGTCAAAACACAAAACGAGAGTCTGGTAGGAAAGTTCAACTGGAAAATATTCAAGCTGGAAAGGTAGGTTGGAACAGCCATGATATTTTCTCCTTATATGGCTTTGTGTGTGCTTTATAGTTGGTAATATTTTGTGGAAGTTGTGTTGAAAAATTTTAAAGATAAATTTATTTTATTTAAAAAAACATATATTCAGTTTACGTTTAAGATTTAAATAATAAAATATTGCTAATAATGTTTAAAATGGAGCAATTTTTTGACACATTCAAGTAATTAAATAAATGAAATGAAGTTCAATAGTACTTATAAATCTGATAAATCTGTTATTTTCGCAATATTTAATCTTGTTGAATTTATTAAATTTAATTATTTTTCTTGATATGTACAAATTTCATATTCAAAATCTGATTGATGACAAACGTGGATAATTGTTTTGTACATAGATAATTGCTGACGTGATTAGAACATGCTTGGGTCCACAAGCAATGTTAAAAATGTTGATGGATCCTACTGGTGGTATTGTAATGACCAACGATGGCAATGCTATTCTTCGTGAAATCACAGTGCAACATCCTGCCGCAAAATCCATGATAGAAATTGCTAGAACTCAGGATGAAGAAGTCGGCGATGGAACAACCTCCGTTATTGTATTGGCTGGAGAAATGCTTGCCATGGCTGAGCCATGCTTGGAACAGAACATGCACCCCACAGTTATTATTCGCGCTTACCGACAAGCTTTAGAAGATGCGATCACAATTCTGCAGAATCAAATCAGCGTTGAATTCGATCGTAGCGACAGAAAGAAGCTCATAGAGGTTCTTAAATCCTGTGTAGGAACAAAACTCCTTGGCCAGTGGTCTGATTTGGCTTGCGACATAGCGTTGGATGCTGTCCAAACTGTTTTTATGGAGGAAAACGGTCGTCGCGAGATCGACATTAAACGTTATGCGAAAATCGAAAAAATTCCTGGCGGTCTCATTGGGGAAAGTTATGTCTTAAAAGGCATAATGATCAATAAAGATGTGACTCATCCAAAAATGCGGCGATATATAAAAAATCCGAGGATCGTGCTTTTGGACTGTCCTTTGGAGTATAAAAAAGGTGAATCACAGTGTAACATTGAAATAATGAAGGACACAGACTTTACAAGAATTTTAGAATTGGAAGAAGAAAACATTAAGAAAATTTGCGAAGATGTCATTGCTGTTAAACCAGATGTCGTTTTTACTGAAAAGGGTGTCTCAGATTTGGCACAACATTATCTATTGAAAGCTGGTATCACAGCGATTCGTAGATTGAAAAAATCCGATAATAACAGAATTGCAAGAGCTTGTGGTGCAACTGTTGTGAATCGTACGGAAGAATTGAAGGAAGAGGATGTGGGAACTGGGGCAGGATTGTTTGAGATCAAGAAAATTGGCGATGAGTATTTTTGCTTTATTACTGAGTGCAAAGATCCAAAAGCTTGCACAATTGTTTTACGAGGAACTAGCAAAGATATTCTAAATGAAGCTGAGAGGAATCTTCAGGATGCATTGCATGCTGCTAAGAATTTGTTGATTGAGCCAAAACTGGTACCTGGTATGTTTAAACAAAAATTGCTTAAGTAAATATTTTTATCATTGAAATAGATGTTTAATTGTATCATTATTTCACTATATTTTTCTTTGTTTGTACTTATTACATAAAAAATTTTCTTGTACTTATTATATGAAAAATTTTAAAAAATATTTGTTTATTAGAATTTACCTGAAGTTGTCTGTATGTTACATATCTCAGTTACATATTTTAATATTAAAGTTCTATTTGATTTTTTTTTAATTTCTTTGAATTGAAAATTAAAAGTCAAAAATCATAATTTCGTTGTTTCTCAAATTATCAAACATGTTTAATATAATGTTTTAATATAATTATCTTATTACTTTTAGGTGGAGGCGCAGTAGAAATGGCTGTTTCGAGATTGTTGACTGAAAAAGCAGCTGGATTCGCTGGAGTTGAGCAATGGCCATACAAAGCAGTTGCACAAGCCTTGGAAATAATTCCCAGAACTCTGGCCCAAAACTGTGGTGCCAATACCATCCGAACTTTAACTGCTCTTCGTGCCAAGCACGCTACAGAAGGCGCTTTCTGGGGCATCGATGGTGAAACTGGGCAGCTTGTTGATATGAAGGTTCGAGGAATTTGGGAACCACTGTCAGTAAAATTACAAACGTACAAAACTGCTATCGAAACAGCAATTTTGTTGCTGAGAATCGACGACATCCTCTCTGGAAGTAAAAAGAAGAACGAAAACACCGGACCCACAGGAAGCAAGCCTACAGAAGAATCCATGAAAGAATAATTTAGTATGATGTACATTATTTTTCACAAATCAAAAATAATTTCTCTACAATTGATGCATTTTTCAAGTTTTCTTATTAATTTGTATATAACACGAATCAGTGAAAGTGTTACACATGCAGTAAGTGTTTGAATAAAATTTTCATAAAATATACGTTTCAAAGTTTTTGTATGAATAAAATAATAAAAATGTTCAATCACTTTGTCCACTATAAGACAGATTTTTTAATGAAATGCCTCATAGTTAATCATACATTTTTTTATTGAATACAGTTTATTGAAAATACAGTCTTATGATATTGTAGTAAATAAGTTATGAGGTAAATATAGTCCAATGAAAAATGTGGTAGTTTCATCCACAACTCTGAAAAAAGTAAATATAATCAGGCTCGTATGTTGTAAAACCACAGTACAACTAACTTCAGGTTATATGAAGGAAGAATAAGCATATTTTATGCATAAGCTTTGTAAACACAAACGTCACAATTGTCATCTAATTTATTTATTTTGAACCTGGCAGAGAAGCATTTTTTTTTTTTTTAATTTTGCAAGCTAGTCCAAAAATAAGTTAAACTGCTATGAATTGATGCATTCAAATGGTGGCTTGAAAAAAGCGTGCATTGATTAATGCAGAAAAAAGCTGAGGAAGTAAAAAATATAATGGTAGTGTATTGTTATCTTTAAAATCCGGTCATTTCTGCGAACGTTGAATCCAAATCGTCGCATAACGCCTTGTACTTTTCCTTTTCTTCTCTGAGCTCATCTGCAACACAGATTATAGAAAAAATAGATTACTTAAAGTAGAATATATAAATCTTATTGTCGCTATATGATTGCTTAGATCCTTTGATTTACAAAAACGGTTATTCAGCAAATTGCAATATTCGCTTTATGCAAAAATGAATCCAGCAATTTAAGTTTGAAAATCCAAATTCATTTGCATACTACATGAATAACAATTGATCTCTCAGGAATTAAAGTTAATATTTTTAATAAATGTATCTAATCAATCACCCCAAAAACATATACTTTACCTTCTTTCAAATCAACTTCCTTCAATAACTTCTTGACTGTTCTTTCAGCCATAATAGCTCGTTTTTCAGCTTCTTTTAGTTTCTTTTTCAAATCTTTCATCTCCAACTTAAATTCTTCTACTCTTTGATTCGCCTAATCATAAGAAGTATATATTTGTTCATTATTATTGTTTTAACATGGAAAATGTATTTGATATTCAAGTTTATTTTTTATTTCTTTCTTTTTCACTTACTTTCTCTTCAGACACTTCTAGTGATTTTACAATGTTTTGCACAATGAACAGTTCATCTTCACGTTCTATAATTTTTCTGTAAACCATAATTAATTACATTATGCATTTTGACATTGTACAATTACTTTTATTTAAATATGAATTTAATTAAAGGCACTCACGCTTCACTAGTTTTTACGCGTTCTTCCGCGGATTCCAACTCTTCTTCAACAAATTGTAATTTCTTAGATATATCGTCAGACTTTGCATCGGCATCTTCTGCAAGTAATCTCGCGTCTTTCAATTCCTGCGTTAATTTTTCCATTCGCTCAATGTCAAGTCGACTTCTGTCTTCTAATACCTTACACATACTATGAAAAAGGCATTTTCACTTAACGGCCATTACATATAATAAATATTTTCAGACTAAAAAATAGCAATTAATAGACTAACATGCTTAATGGAAACTTTTTTTTTTAGTATTTAAATTGTACCAAATTGTATCAAATCTAATTATTCACCGTTTAGCGTCATCTGCAAGTTCAGAAGCACGAGCTAATTTCGTCTGAGCAGAAAGCCGGAGTTCTTCTTTCTTGAAAAGCGTCGATTCAATGTCTTGAACCTTTTTTGTTAGCGTGGTTCGGTCTTGCTCTGCCTATAGTACAAAGTCAAATTAATCACTACATTTCAAAAATTAATTATGGATTTTTTTGACAAATGTATACACTGAGATAAAAACTACAGTTACAAGTGGATTGATTAATTGAGTTGATTTGACTCAAAAGTCAAACTTCTAAATCAAAACTAGTGTTCCAAGCGAAAAGTCTTATTTTTTGCATACGAAAAATAACTTGCAATTTTGCATTCATTGAATAAAGAACATAACGTTTTTAATGACATAAACGTTTTCACGCGAAACTCTGTCCATGCTAAACAAGTACCTTTGAGTAAGCTTTTTCGCATTTTTCCAATTCCGCCGACTGGTGCTCAAAGGTGACTTTCGCGACTTCGTAATCACGCTCTAGTTGGGCTAGTCGCTTTTCCAGGTCGCGAACCTCGTCGTAAATTTTATCCGCTCGCATGTTTTCCTGCTTGGCCTTCAGTTCATTAACTTCGACCTTCTCGTTGGCCGCGTCCATTTCCATCTTCAAGGCCGCAATTTTTTTCTTGATCGCCTCCATGTTGATTGCTTCTTCTTGAGTCGATACACGCGGTGAAAATGTTGACTATAAACGTCCCTCTGAATCTGCATAAAATTGTCAAGTATATCAAATTAATTCAATCGTTGATTCCCTTTTCAAGAATAGCATGACATAAGTACTCGTTTAAGCCTTTAAGCATTAGTCAATCATATTTTGCTGCTAAAATTCAGTTACTTTCTAGCACATCAACTAATGTAGTTTCAATAATAAATGTCAACTGTACAAAGCTTAAAACATTGTTTCTACATCAAATAAAAAAGATTAGCTATGAAATGTATAACATAAGCAAAAGCAAGTTTCCATTAATAATTTACATAATTTACTTACACGGTCGATTGGCTTGCTTTTCATTTTTATACCTGTTGCTGAATAAAATAATAGTAAAAATACACAATTTTTAAAGCAATACTTTTACGGAAGTAAGTATATATATGCTTTGATTGAATTTGTCAATCAAAAATGTAACACTTTAATTACAACGCTCTAATCTGAATAAATTCTCTGAAATCCCTTATCTAGATCATATAAGATTTCTGAGTGATCATTGATCAATCTTCATTCATGTATAGTGTTGCAATTATTAAGTAAAATAATAAAATAAGTGAATTATGTCTATTTTTACATACACACATTTTTTTTTAATTCTGAAACATTGATGTTATCAATAAAATGACAAAAAACTATTAAATTTGTTAAACGTGGTAATAAAAAAAGTAATATAAGAATTAAATAAGTACATTATTTAAATAGCTAATCATCAAGATTAAATGCAAACGGTACGTCACATTTCGATTGTAATCGTATAAGTACAAATTTAAAAAAAGTAATCGCATAAAAAAATTTCCATAGCTTATCGAAACCAGATGATATTGTATATAATATTATTACTTTATCATTAGAATAATATTTTTTATGTAACGTGGTTAAATTTCATGTTTTATTGAAAATAAATTGTGTATTGTTATTATGAAAAAATGGCACACTCTTGTGAAAAATTAACTGAATAATAAATGGAAATTTGTTGTAGTTATACATTATACCACCTCTTTCCGATACGTTATAGTAATTTGCAATACAACTCTTTTCTTATCACACGTAAAACTCGGTGCGATCACTCTCGCTGTGTTCTCGTACGAATCAAAGAAGGTCGAAGAAAATTCCACGTCCAATTATAGTGATGAAACAATGGTGACGCGTGCCCCCGGGAGGCTTTAAAAATCGCGAAAATCGCCGCGTTTCTCACTTCCTGCGTGGCCGTGCAAGAACGTATACGTACGTATTAGTCCGAAGGTCGTGTTAAGTCGCCGCGAACGGGCTCGCAAAGGGGCCACTCGGCTGGTTCGTCCAAGCGGCGCTCTGCACGACCGGATGCCTGCGAAAGCGGAGCTAAAATAAAATGAAATCTGTGGCGTGGGCTTGCCCCGACTCCCCTCGATTCAAAAGCGAGTCTATCTATAATCGACAGCTTTGGCTGTCGTCCCGATTTTCACCGCGTCGGTTTGTCAGCCGCCGGACCCCTGACTACCCGCGAAATGCGATCTCCGTCTCTTCTAATTATATTTGCGGCTAAAAGAATATCCCTCAATGCTCCGCTTTTTCTTTTTGCAAGCATAACACATTGTAAACAGCAATCGTTCAATTTTTGTCTTCGACGTGTTTCGAATCTTCCGCCCGGTGGCAAGGGGTGCGTTTCAACGACACCCTTCTAATGCTATTATTTTTTCTTTTAAAACTATTTACTAAGCTTAAGATTTCTTACAAACTATACCGAGTACATAGTTACATACAAAAAATGATGTAAATATTTCTTTTATTTTCTCGCTTTTTTGTATTTTCTTACTTTATTTCTTATAGTGTCTTGTATTTCAGCAGGAGTTTCAATTTCATTGACAAAATTTTTAATTTTCTAATATTATGTTTATTGAAAAATATTGTCAAAGTTAAACATTGAAGTAAATTTCGCTTTATAATTATTTATATGCAATTTCATTTCGTGCAAAATAATATACATGTGTAATATTCTATATTGATTTACATTCGTATTTACAGTAATGTATAAATTCTACAAAAATTCCTCAAAAAAACTTGCACCACGTAGTGGAATTGCCGTTTCAGTTGTAAGAATGCCAAGCCAAGAAGGAAAATGCATCAGTAAAATTATAAGATCGTCGTCAGTATCACACAATATTCTTTTAACTAATTTGAATAATTGAGTTTGTGATTTATGAGAATGTAATGCAGGTTTTTTATTCATTAATATAATACACGATTGCAACGATAGAGGATAGAGATCAAAAAAGCAAACCTCTGAATTACATTTTCTTTTCACTTCTTTTATAAATAATTGGGTGAACTTTAATATTCTTGCATCATAATTTGATTTAATAAATATTTCTTTTAAAATCACACAGGCTCTTTGAAAAATCAAAGGAATCTTTGAAAGATTTTCAAAAAATAATTCATCAAGCGATTCATATTTAAATTCAGATTCTGTAGAATTATTATTGTAAATAGCAAAGTCGTCTATTAACGGTTTTTCAATTAAATTCTTAGTATGCTGAATATACATTATTTCAATAGTTCTGTTATCAAGTGAACTATGAAACTGTTGTAAAATATCGACCAAAAGTTCTTTACTCTCATCTACTGACGGATGTTTGGCAATTGCAATTACTACATGATTTAATGGAATTTTTAAATCAATTTCAGTTAAATATTCGGTTTTTATAATGTTCATTATTAACTTGCATAAAAACATTAATGTTTCCATTGATGAAATTTTGAGATATTGAGGTGTTATATATTTTACCAAAATTTTAGTTGCAATAGGTGAAACATTGTCAATCGGTAAACGTGTATTCAAAATGCCAAATGAATCACGAATTTCAGAATAAAGTCGAAGAGTTTCCTGCAAAAACAAAATTAAGTAAAATGTAATTAAATTCTGTAATGCATAAATAATGTTTCATATAGTTTTTAAAGTAACTTTAAATATAAATTACTAATTATAAGATTACTATTATTATTTGCCAAATTAAAAATACTTACAATAATTTTTAACTGAATCGTATGCCGTTGGTGCATTTGCTCGGATACTTTGTAGTTCAGTAGATTTGCAAAAGAATTGCATAACGCATTTATTACACTTTCTGATAGAGGGTAAGTACCACATTTCAAAGCATTTGAAAATTCCTCACAGATTTTTTCATCTTTTTCATTACTTTCACTACTAAATAATATAAACTTTAATAATTCCATATCCATCATGACATTCCTAATAATAATAATAATAAAAATTAAGTTTGATCGAACTATGCATTTTCCTTTGAATAAACATAAACGATCATATACAAGTTGTTTACCCTTTTCATTCCAACAATTTGAATTAATGGTTTACTTTATTAGAATAGTGAGCACGTGAGCATGCAAGTCTGTTTATCATATGTCATTGGTTAACTGCATTGGGCGGCTAATAAAATGCGGTGATCTGGAATGTATTAGTTAAGATTTGTAAGTATAAAATTACTTGTATACAAAATATACTAATTGATATATATATATTCATATAAACATCATCAAGAACTGTACTTTTACAATTACAACAAAATCATGTTGTTTATGTTTATTCTTTGTTCAAAATTCAAGAGTCGTCACATAACCTGTTTCCAATTTTTGTACAAAATTTCATGTATAAAAGAGAAAACTAATGAAAAGATAAATTAGACTTACGCGTTTTCGGTTATTTACAATAATATTCATTGACAATTCACAGACGGTTCACTTTTTATATTATTACTTCTTTATTCAGTACAAGATGTTAGTTACAGGATGCATCATTTGTTTGTAATCAAAACGGTGTATACAATGACTTATTGGAAAAGGACGCACTTATGCAAATTGAAGTGACAGTTTTTTTCAACAGATAAAGTTTGTAGTTCCCGAACACGCTACTTCTTACTTTACAATAACAGTCAGAGTATATACATTTATAGCCTTTTCAAGATAACATTCAAAACAAATATATAGTAATAAATAAATAATGTAATATAATAAAAATACGTTTTTTTTTATCATTTTTCGCAGAAATGTTTATTCCATTTTTCTACAAGTACAATTAGATAATGTAGTTATATATTATCATTATTATTATTTACATTTATTATTTACAGTTCCTATCAAATTCGACATTCCCGCTTCGCAGGCAAGCAAACAAAGCGATTGGTTGATGCAACGGTCATAGATGGCGCGTCGTTCCTTCGTGACAATGGAGGCCACCTATGGCGTTGGTTTAGCTAGTTGAGAGTAGTAAACATTCAATGATTCGTTCGTTTAAGTGGTCGGTTATCTAAGTAGCGACTATCCAACCGAACCTCAGTTCAGAGCAAGCTTTGGAAGTGTACAGATATTGGTGTTCTCGCTTCATACGCGCGTGATCGCCATATTTACACTTCTGCGAAATATTCATATTCAACTGAGTAAGAATACTTACTCCGTTTTGTGTTCGTTTACGTACATCCATATACGTAAAACTGGAATTAACGCGTACGACGACAGTAACGATCATTAATGAGTCTTCTGGCTTGCGGTGCTCTCTCTGACACGAACTTGCGACTATACTCTAACTGCCAAAACTCCAGCATGGACAATAGCAAGGTAAATATCCAAGTATTTAAATGTCTCGATAAAACGGTATATTCTTTTGGAGAACGACACATTTCACTCAGTCGAGTCACACCGCGTCGCGGATCTTTATCAAACTCGCCATCCCTATTTTTCGAATAGGAGTAATTAACCTATATTACTTTCAACATGAAATTAAATCATTGGTTTGTTCATCTTTTTTGGATTTCCATGAATTTTGACCTTTGTAATTATGGATGTTAATGATGCCAATAATTCTAAACTTGCGTCCAATACTTTTGTTTATGATGTTTTTTATGTCACGAAATGATGTCTCAAAAAAAGAAAGTCGTGAAATGAGTCGTTCATGAAAAGCAGGCCGTGAGTGTTACTGACTTAATCATTCTCTGTTATGAAATATGTATCATGATTTAATTTTTTTTATTTGATGTAAGATGTTTTACATTGAAAACTTCTTATTTACAAAAAATGCATTTTATATTAATTTATTTTTGTTTAATATTTATATTATAATGCTAACTTAAAGAAAAAAGAAAAAAAAATGTTAGATTACCGTGTAAATACAACAAACAGATATCCAAAATTTTCTAAATGACAATATTTATAAAATAATTTTTTATCATTCTAATGATCCTTAGGTAGTTGTCAAAAAACCCTGAACAAAGACCCGAAACAAATCAGATAAAAAAATCTATAACCAGACATTAATCTCATGACATAAACTCTCTTATGAGGAAACAATTTCTCCTAAATCTTTTATCACTTAAAAAAAAGTGAAATAAAATAAAAAATCTAATTTAATTGTAAAAAAATAAATATTTAAGTAAAATGAAAAAGTTAATGAAAAAGGTTTATCTAATTTTACATTTGTTTTGTAGTTGAAGTTTCCAACTTTCATTAATAAACGAAAACTAATAAAATATAATTCAATAAAGTACGTTGAAGTCAGAATCAAACTTTAACTTATTTTATATAATGAAAATATTTAGGCTTTTTCTTATAAAACTATTCCATAAGATCATCATTTATAGGTGTAAAAGAAATTCCAAGTACATTTCTTTTTACCTTGTAAATCAAAATATTATTATCAGTATAAGTGAGTGATTTCCAATCGCAAAATTTACCATTTAAAATGCACAAAACAATTTGAGATGCCGCTGTTTTTGATTGGAGTATCAATATAAAGATAATGCCAATAAAATGTTTTTTCTCATTGTGTTTTGATCATTTTAAATGTAATAAACTTCAAGAAATATTTGAACATAAGTTTAAAATGAATGTTCATATTCTAGCTTCTTCCCTCCTGCAGTGAAACAGTTCCATTCTATTTATATAAATTTCTTACTCTTTTCCAAGAAAACTTAATTAGAAATTAGTTTTTGATAGCCAATGGTAATAAAAAAATTGTCTTTCAAAATGTTAACAAAACTGCATCATTGTTTTAACATTAACTTAAGAAGTATTAATCTACAACTTTAATTACTATTTTTTGTTATCATATATGATTATTTTAATTAATTGGTATTTTATTTGATGATTATTTTTAAGGAACATTTAAATATGAAAGAAAAAAGACAAAATTTTTGTCTTCTTTTGAAATTAGAAAAATTTAATCATAACAAAATTTGATTCTCTAAAATCACTTCTCCAAATTATAATTAAAAGCCTTTAAATATGTAACAAAAATTATAAATTATTAATATTTTATTAAAGTTTAATAAAAGGATTTCTAATATACGTTTTGGATTTTTTTTCAGATTAATAGAACATCAAATACTACATCAAGTGACGACGAAGATGATGTTGAAGCACTTCGTATGGCAGCTCTGAACACAATGAGCAGATTTAAACAAAAATCAGAATCAGCCCCTCAAACGACATCTAACAAAAGATTAAGTCAACAACCTCCAATTCCCTACCGCTACAACAGCTACTCCTCACATGGCCGAGGTGGTCAATACCATAGCAGACACAGGCCCAATGGTTCAAAAAACTTCTCTATTTCAGGGTATCCTAAAGGTCTCTTCCATCAGGTGCCAAGAAACCCAAACCTTATTGAAATTGTCCCAGTTGAGGAATCTTCAAACAACAACAACACATCTGACTCTTTTGAGACAACATCTAAAGAAACCTCTCAGAGTACAAAATTTGAACGTCGCAGTTACCATTCAAGCGCATCTGACGATGAAGATGCCAGAGATCAAGCAATCAAAACTAAGACCAAAGTTTGCAATAGTGAAACCGAATCTCATGAAGGAGACTTGGTTAATAAAAAAAAGGAAAACAATGAAGGAGAGGCGTATTCAAATGCAGGTTCGCCAGTGCCATCAGAACTCGAAGATCAATTGTTGAACGGGTCAGTAGAAGAAGACGATGATGTACTATTAATGGCTGACAAAGAAGAAGAAGACAGTCTGGAAAGGTTAATTCACGAAATGGACCTGGTTGAGAATTCAAATTGTAACAATACATCCAAGCCTCAGAAGACAGAAGTGGCCGTGCCAAAAAGTCGGAGCCCGGTGACAAAAAAGAAGTCACCAGCGCCTTCTAAACTGGAGCGGCCTCTTTCTGGAGAAACGAGTCGTTCAACTTACCGGCGGAAATCTCTCTCACCTAGATATCGGTCTCGCAGAAGATCACCGCGAGGTTGCTCTTCCCACCGATCACCTCGCCGATCTCCTCGCAGATCTCCTCGTCGATCTCCCCGTCGATCACCACGTAGATCGTTGAGACGTTCGCCAGTAATGTCAAAACGCTCGCCAGTAAAGTACCAACCAAGATCACCAAGTTACAAAGTTTCTCCTCGTCGCTCAAGGTCGCCAGTCCACCGGCGAATTTCACCCAAATATAGACACGCTTCGCCAATAACTTCACCTTGGAGTTCTCCTAGAGAAAGACGTTCTTCTTCCAATAACTCCTGGTCACAAGAGAGACAAAGTTCTAAAACAAACGTTCATGAACAAAGTCCTGCATTGGTGAAGGAAGAAGTTAAAGAACGATCTGTTTCACCTGAGCAAGCCAAAGCTGTGGAAAAGAGGTCGTCCGCTGTAAAACCAGAGGTTGAGCTTGATCCAGTTATGGCTGCTAGGAAAAGAAAGTTTGAGTCATCTATCCCTATTGGTGCTATAAATAAGAAAATTAGATTGAACAAGAAGGAAGAAGTCAAAGATGTTGCAGAAGATGTGTTGAAGGATTATGACGAAGAGGAGTATGAAGATGATGAAACTGATAAAAATAGGAAGGATAAACTTAAGAAGAGAGAAAATAGTGATAATGTGCTTCTTGGAGAGGATGAAGACGAAGATGCCATTTTATTGGATACATCGTTTGAGGTGGATTTGTTGGAAAATACTTACTGTGATGAAGCATTAGACAGTAATGTTGTTGAAAACGAAGAGCTTGATGTTTGTGTCAGTATCGACAGTAAGAAGGAAGATGTTGCTGTTTCTCATACAAGTAGCAAAAAGAAAAGTAAAAAGAAGAAGAAGGACAAAGAGGTTTATCATATTAGTAAGTTTAAAGACCTGCCATTGTCCGAGCGAATTGGTAAGGAAAAAAAAGTCGACGAGAGTACAACTTTGATAACTATTGAGGATTTAGCCAAGAACAAAGATGGTGACGTTCGTACGTGGCTGAGCAAGAAAAGAGCAGAAAGAATGAACAACAGGGTCGCTGTCATGCCAATACAGTCTGCTCGTCTTCTGCAATCTGCTTTCAAAGGCGTTGTAAAAGAGTAAGTATACTAATAC
>JABFOV010002912.1:0-18089 GCA_022817685.1 Aradophagus sp. ZL-2020 | reverse complement strand
ACCTTAAGGAATCACCTCAGGTCTGGTGCCACGGAGTTAGTGTCTTTTCAAATTACAATTTCTAAATATAAAATTAAAACTTTTAAATATAACCCAGCAAATGTTTGACAATGGGATAATGGTTCGAGCCTTAAAAATTGCAATTTCTTGAATAATTGTGGGCTGTGAAACTGCCAAAGCTTTTTTTCCACCTCAAAACTTTTGGCAGTTTCTGCATTGGAACGAAAAAAAAGAATTAACTTTTAGAAAATGAAAAACATTCTCCCAGAGTGATACATTTGCTGGGTTATATTTATTTTGCATAATTATTAATTTTAACAAAGTTATTTAAAAAAACAATCTAGTGATAATAGCTTGAAAAATCACCTTAAAAGTGATTAGTGAATAAGCGACTGACGGAACGAACTATATGTTAAAAAAGAAAAGGCATTTTATCCTGAAGTTAGCCAACGACATGAGAAAATTATTGTAATTGATTTAACCAAATCTATTAAACGGTCATTCGGAAACTCGACGTACTTGAACACGTTTGCGTAGTTTTGGTGGTATAATCTTTTGCCACAAGTTATTCGCCATTTGATGAAAGCATGTGATCTCAAAGTATTATGCCCATTCAAGCGGTCTTCGAAGAAGAAAACCATTAAAATAATTAATTACGAAGGTTCAAGCGGCCACCTTTTCTTCGTGGATTTGAGCGCCTTTCGTTGCAAATTTAATTTAATTACGAATATTTGTATTAATTAAGGCGGAGTTGGCACCAAAGCTCGAAAGACTTTACGTTTTCTCAATTGAACTGTCGACATTGATAACACTTTCATTTACGTTCAAAGAAAAGAAGGAAGTACACGGTTGAAGGACATTTTAATTAAACGTTATTGTAATGTTAACGAAAGCAAAAGTTAAGAATATTTACGTGTCGAAATTACTTAAAGAAAAGTTTTAAGTATTAAAACTTATATTGGTTTATTATTTGTTGGATGCCGAAAAATATTCAAATTTTTACATTGAACAAAATGTAAAAAATTATTTTGTCTGAAAAGCGTGGCGAGCAATGAATGATATTACGCAGTGAAATTTATGAAAAAAGGATTAAAGAGATTCTTTTCTTTCTTTTGTAAATTTTAAATCCTTCAGAGTTGCTTCTAATCGACAAAGCACCATCTAGTTTAACTAAAGAGCATAAATTATTTAAATATCTATACTAATTTATTTATATTAAATTTTTATTAGAAAATTGTAATGATTAAAAAAAAGAAGAAAAAACTTACGTGGCTGTGATTCCCTTTTGCATGTGATAATAATTGAAAATAATTCTTTAATATTTATAAAATAGTCACATTTCACTACATGACGCGACGCTATTACATTACACGCAACGAAACGAACAAGTACGATATTAATGGACACGGAATAAAATTCAATGCGTACCAACCGCCCCGATGGCTATCGATTAACTGATAATAATTTACTACCTTTTTCGAGTTGTTAATTAGAGAAAAGGTCAACGCCTTCTTCGCATAGTCCCTTGAAAACAAATGAAAATAATAAGCGCGATAAAGAACCACTGCGCTGTTTATATAACACGTCCACAAAGAAAGTATTAACAAAACTTATTAGATACTTGAAATAGGTGATTCTACTAAATATAATTCACTCGCGTTCACAAATGATACATAAACGACTTTTACAAATGAAAAATAAATAAAAATCTTAAAAGTAAGTGTAAAAACTTGTTTTAAAAATAATAAATTGCAATAAATTTATATAATAAAGTTTTAAATCGCATGTTCGTGCTTACGTTACTTCTACCACCCAGAATTCTTACAAGCATCTATAACAGATTTCCATGATTAGATGCTTCATGCTCCTATAGATACGAATCTCATCGAAAACATGAACAACAATGATTGAACTTTAATAAAGATGATAATGCAAGCAACTAACAACTTTAAACATGATTAAAGCGTGTTACATAAATTCTAACAAACCAAAACAACTGCGAGTTTAATGATAGAAGGTAAATTAGAGAAGGTAATAATAAACAACAACGCCATAGCTTAACATATAAATTAATTCTCGGGAAAAACAAAAAAATAGTTTCATAGTTTAATTTAGATTGAAAACAATGGACTTTTTATTTTGAAATATAAATTTAAAATAAAAGTAATTATTTTTTTTGTACTAACAAACGCTGAATGTTATTGGAATATATATTGAAAGTAAAACGTCAGTAATAAAAAACTTAAAATTAATAACGAATGAAATTCCGAATAAATACAAAATTCACTGTCTTTACATCATTGTGCGAGCGAATTTTGGTTGAAAAAATTCTAGACGGCGACTCATAAATATGTAAAACGTTAAATAATTACATTGTACACAAATTGTCCGCGATCCTTTGTTTACGGTTTATAATACAAAAGACTTCAACCTCAGGCGGTATAAGCTTTCCAGTCAGCCCCATTTTAATGCTTAATTTACGTAAACTGCTGATAGTGGTAATGCGACGTTTAATAGTAGCATTTAATAGTCACGATAATTAAACTCATAGTTTTGCCAGGCAAAGTTTGGTTCAGCATGGCATTTTGTACACTTTCGAAATTTCACGTTGTTAAATCATAAAACACAATTCAAAATGAATTTACGGGTTGCTTAGAACTAATATACCAGAACAAAAAATTGGAGGCGCGTTTAACGCAAAAACTAAGGTGAAATTACTTTTATTTTATCTTCACTTTGAAAACACTCGACGAAACAAGAAAAACCGCAAAAAAATAAGCACCCAAACAAGAACTACGGAAAAACAAGCAAATTCATATAGTTTTTCCGACTGTTTAATCGACGCTGTTAGTTTTTACATTTCGCATGCATCTCGTTCCAGCTGAACCACAGCATGCTTACTTTTTCTGTGTCAAACCTTTCATCCGTTTCAATAAAAAATAAATTTATAACGACTATTGTTTTTAAACTGGAACGCGGCACCGATTTCAACGACTCGGGCTAATCATAAAGTTTAACTGGATTCGTAAAATGTATTTAAAAGTATACTTTTCTTTCTTTTTCTGTTATGCAGATATACACAAAAAAAGGACCCAATTAAAATGCCGAAAATCCTGTCACAAACGGAAACTCAATTGCCTCGTTCGTTGCAACTGACTGACGTAAAATTAAGTTGGAAGCTTCATTTTCTTCGGACCGGGCTCGTTCGAGCATTAAGGATTGCACGTTTCAGTGAATTGTAATATTTGAATAAGTATCACTCGGTAATAAGATACCTTTTTAAATATTGCCTATTTGCATTCAATTCATAACTGATGACACATTTTGTGACGCAGCGTTTATATTCGTACGAACGAATAGGAGATACATTTTCTGATAAGCGAAATTGCTTGCGAAACATTTTTGAAATGAAAAAGAGAAGATGAATATTGCGATATCTTCTTCCAAGTTTGGATTATTAAGAGCTCGTCGCAGCTGAAATCGATATTCTTTTATCTCACGCTATTTATTCGATAACATTAACGGAAAGTTAATAGCGTTAAAGTAACGTCTTATGCGCGCTTCTCAATCGTTTATTATGCCACTTTGTCTTGACGTATTTTTCTTCGTCCATTGAATAATTAACGGAACAAAGAAAAGCTTACCGCCTTTGTTAATATATTTCAATATTTATTTCAAGCTTATCCAAAAAGTTTCAATGTTTGAAACTTTAAATAACTATAGATCGTGTAAAATGAATTTTTTGAATTCCTTAATCAAAGCAGAACGGATAAAAATTTATAATTTTAATTAAATTTGATTTTACAAAGTAATGAATGACGTGGCATTTTCAACGCGTTCGAACTTTATTTTCAACCAGTTGTTCAAGTAATTCAGTTTGAAATAATTTTAACGTATATGAAAATTAATAATAATAATATAATAATAATAAAGAAAAATTAGATTGCAAAATAAATTCATAAACTCAACTTTGTAAAAAGTGGCAAATAAATTTTGATACGAGTTTTTTTATAATTGAGTATTTGTGTTCGTTATTTAATAGTATTTATATTTCAAATTGAATGCGACAGGAAATGACACTTGGTTCATTTCGATCATTTGACCGATGAAATTATATTCGACAACTTTTAACGCGCGCATTTACACTCGGAAAATTAAATATTGAAAATAGCCACCTGGAATGTGCAAAATTTTGTCATTTTAAAAAGACATCTTGACTAAATTGAATTTATTAGTGTTAATGAAAAGAAAATGTATAATCAATAATATACTTATATTGATTGCATTGTTAATAATTATAATATAAATATAATTAATAACTATATTAATATTTAACATCTTACAATATACAAATTAACCTTTTTTATGTAAAATAAAATAATATTTTATTGTATTGCATCTTATTTACTGACTTTGTTTTTATTTGCAATAATTCAATTCTGTCTATTTCTTTTTATTTTGTAAGATTTTACGCTTGTATGATTAATACATTCAAAGCAATATATTAATTAGTTGCAAGGTTTCAACAAACAGAATGAAATATTGACGGCCTAACAAGCCCTTCAGTTTAATTGGCACACACGATTCCAAGAGTACGAATTCGTGTGAGCCAATTTGGGGCACACAACTCAATTTTCTAAAGCACACGATTCTCTTCTTCGTCGCATAATTCTTTGTCTTACTACGACATGCACACAATAAAAAAAGAGTTATAAAATAAATTGAATCTGCTACCAGAATATCATCTTTTGTTGTCCTAAAAATTTTTGCAGTTGCAGGAACGAACGATGTTGCACCGAATACAATTTATATTGCTATTCATGTAGTAATAAAAAAATAGTTGAATCAGCGAATTTCGAACATTGTACATTTATGAACGTTTTAAATAAAAGAGTTATATTAACGTTTTTTTTTATTATTAAAAAGAACTTCAAATAAAAGGATACACCGAAAAATCCTACAAAAATCAGCTTTGTTTAAATATATAAGTGAAAACTAGCCTCATTCAAATTTATATACAAAGCTTAGCCTCTTCTATTACCCGCGTGGAAAAAAATTTTGCCAGCTGGCATTAATCTGGCATTTATACGTGAGCCAGACCTATGCCAGACGAATGCCATACCCTTGCCAGACCTCCGAAGTCTGGCAGTGGTATGGCATGTGTCCGGCATAAGTCTGGCTCAAATACAAATGCCGGACTTTTGCCAGATTAATGCCAGCCAGCTGGCAACAATTTTTTCCACGTGGGTAGACATTCGAACGAAACTACCTGTTACTTACTTACAAATAAAAACTACAAGGATACAAATTTAAGGTAATTTTTTCCCCACATTGAAGTAATTGTGTTCTATAAATAGAATTTCATGTATTTAAACTGAAAAATTCTCTAATTTGGAAATTTGGGTACCTAAGTACTTTCTCGTTTCATCTATACTAGGGTTCATAAACATTCAAAATCCAAACGTTGTACAGTGATTTGATTAAACGCTCCAAAATAAAACATTCCAATTAAATAAAACGTTTAGTTAAAACGTTTTAAAAATGTTTTCAAAATGAACATACACTGCGAAAACAAGTGTCTTATTTTAAGTCACCTTTAAGAGAATAGACGGTAAAAGTGACTTGTAATAAGACACTTTTTAATTGACTAAACGACTCAAAGTAAGTCACTTTGTTTTTTTAGTGTAAAAAGCGTTGAATTTTGAAAAACTTGTTCTTTTTTTCTTTAATTACGCACGTATCTAAATTTGCTGAAACATAAATGCAACATTGCTCGAAGACTAGGTGTCGGAGGATCGGGAGGCCGCAATATAACAGCAGCAACACGTGGCAAGGGGTCGATACGATACCGTAGGCTAGACATCTGAGCTGAAAAATTGGCCCCTGCTGAAAACCTAGTCGTTGCGGCTTCGCGTATCTGCCCTCCCATATGGCTGCCGTTGTTCCCGGCTACACTGCGGACGTATGACCTGGTTTACCAGCCATCATAAACATCAGTTGCTTCACCCTTTTAGCCGGCGCTCCGGCCGCGAGCTCGCGCAACATTTATTTCCCGCTAATCACGCTATTCATAATTCACCGTTACGGATTTTCTCGTTACACTTATCTTTTTTTGCGCGCCAACAATGCTCGGGCGCGGTGTATCAGCCTCAAACAGGCTTATTTGTGCGCAACGCAACATCCACGTTGCAGTTTAATTGAATGACGGTCGTCGAGATAAAAACATTAAAACGCGGCGGCGGCGGCGCATTTTCACGGGAAAATAGAATCTCCGTTCGAGTCGCGGAGAAATATGAGGAGCCGAGTTTCACTTACCCTTTTCGTTCGAGTCATCAGGAAGCGAAAATAAATTGAATTTTAATCGCGACGGGCAAATAAATTTCGAATAATTATAACTGGAAGGATGAATATGTACGATCTGCGAAAGTACTTTCAAAAAAGTACTTGCAAACAAAGACGGGACGATGATTTGAATGATTAAATTCGCGGATTCGATATTTGGCAAAAAATTTCGCTCGTTCGATCGGCGCGTAACTAATCAGCTGAGCGAGCTTGAAACCACTCCGAACGATGCTTTACTTTTCCATTCTCTTTGCCTTTATTTCTTTCTATTTCACATCCACGGGCACTCAATGATTTCCATTTCAACACAGTTAATTACAGTCCTTTCAAAGTAAAATACTCTTACCGCGCTTCAATTTTCGTATTTATGCACCGAAGCTGTACGTCTGCGATTGACGTCGACCAAAATCACGAGCTTAGTTTTCATTTGCATCTGTTCATTACGTCGTGCGTTATTATATAATTAATTGAGAGTCGATATAAAATATGGCTCGATATTTATAACGATAATAGTTTCGGTAAAAATAATATTTCAACTAAAAATTCGCAAATGAAATCAAAAAACACCCACCGATGGCAATGGCAACGTAGGAAGTGATCAAAACTTCGTATCGGATGGTGAAAAATCCAGCGTTTCTTCGCGCAACGCAATATCTCATTTTTAAATTGTCGGACAACTGAACTTTACAGGAGGCAAGTGTCGCGCAATAGTAAACCCAAAGGTGTATAAATAATGCCGGACGCGGGAGCATCCGTATTTATTTTTCCGTTACAACAAAATAATAAATGTTGTCGTACATTAACCGGGACGTTGAATTATGCAGACAATTTCGTGGCTGAAGGCATCTAATGAAATTTCCGTTTTGCTTACAAAGCGGCGACGATCCAGAACATACGAATTCAATTTGTAACATTTAGAAATACTGGAAGCAATTTCTGAATATATTAATAACTCGAATGAAATATGTATACGGACAGCCGAAGCGGTCCACCTGTTGTTGCACACAAGCAGCCGTTCCGAATTTTCGTGGGTTGCGCGAATGATCGATACGTGTTTACCGATCGCGAGGCATTCGAACACGAAGAAAAAATGATTGCTTCGTTTCAACGCCAGGGAAACAAAGAATAATTGTTATAATTTATCTTTTAATAATTGTAATAATTGATCCTTTTAAAATATAATAATACTTTTAATGCTCTATTATTTATTAAATACGGACAATGCTATGGCATCGATGAGCAGAGTCTAACAAGAATGACGAAAAAAAACACACTGTCAGTCAGTCTTCGAACTTTATAGTATATTGTGAAAAACATTGATCATTAATATTTGCTCATTCACAATCGATGTTTTTTTTCAATATTTTTGTTAGACGCTACTCATCGATGTCATAAACATTGTTCGTCAGTGGCAGTTATTTTCCATGTAGATTACAACATAATTTCATAGCAATGTTAATGCGCTTCCACAATATTATAGATTATACTTTATGAAATTATAATTTTCTGCGTACAGATAATGGAATCTACCATCAACATATTTATTGATTAACACGATGATTTACTGATTTGTCGATTGACGTAGAAACAATATTATTTAAAAGTAATGTAAATAAGGTACTTTGCTATTGATAAATTGATTATAAATTTATCCTGCACGCATCTTTCTCGCGAAATATAATTATTTTTCAAAGATTTAGTTATCGAACATTAATTACCGAATAATGTAATTACTTCACCTGATATTTATAAAACGAATTCGAAAATGAACAGCACGTATTACCGTCATTATTCAATACAAACGTTAAAATGGAGTTAAATCAAGTATTGAATAATTTTCACATTTGGCTCACGTCAATTTCGCTCCATTCTTCGTCCCCCATTCTAATCTTCGACTATGCAATGTAGCGTTGAGTGATTTAATTTAAATGTCTATAACGTCGATGATTTCTGCAACGACAATGGGAATCCGGTTGAAGAATAGCTTAAACCGAGTTATTTCGAGTAGCTAATTGCACGCAAATAATTCCTACTCGTTTATATCCTACAAGTGATTTCATCCTTTAACAAGTTCCAACATTTAGCATCCTCGAATTCTATGTAATAATTTAATGATTGTATATAGTTCGGGTACATCTCCGTAAACTATTTTCCGACGACTGGGATTGTTGTAAACTTTGAGAATTCGTATGAGAAGTGAACCAAGTTATGCGATTTGTACATTAGTCAGTATGTAAAGCAATAATTGGAAAACTTATTGAAAACAAAAAATGATAATAATAATTTTCTTACGATAAAGATGTGAAATTTAATTAAAATATTTTTCAAGTACCTGAATTGTTCGGTTTAATAAATCTGGACTCATTGTACAAAAATTACTTTATACATATTTTTATACGGTCATGCAGAAAATTATAAAATATATTTATTTTGTGAATTATTTTCTATAATATTTAATTTATATTATCGCCAATAAGACAAATTCAAGTATGAGTTCGATCAAATTCGATTAAACTGAAAATGACAGTGATCGAAATTATACAGATTCAGATTAAAATAAGATAAAAAATTGATCCGAAATGATCAAGTTTTATCATTTGCATTCTGATTTTCAGTTTAATGAAATTTAATCAAATTCAGAACTACATTTTTTTCTACTCGACCTCTATTAAACGTGAATTAAACAATATCCAAATAACAAACATAAAGCAGCGTCATTAATTTTATTTTATTTTCCAACTATTGTTTATTTTTGTAGTATACGAGCCGGGAAAAATTTCGTTCATTTTTTGACAACGAAAAGCGGTTGAAGGGTTCTCTCGACGGTACTCGAGATACGTATATTATCTGATGCAGATAATCGAATCAGATCCCCGAATCCGAAAGAAGTTGTTGATTAAATTTGATGATATATGGGCCGCGTTGGAATATAATTTTACGTCCGCGTATAAATCCAACTTCAATTGAATTAATTTTTATCGTAAAAAGTAACTTTCGAGTAGCGTTATAAAAGTATGGGATCACCTGCAGCGGGCAAAATTATGTTCCGAGTTTTTGTTTTATGTCAAATGTTTTATGTTAAATGTCAAATTAGTTGCCACTTGTGTAACATTTTTTCTCTAGAAGTCTGGATACAAAACTATTGAAAGTTCAGAATTGAGGTGACTTATCTTAATGAAAAATTTGAATTAATTGCCGCATAAACAAATATATATACATATAAGGATTTTTAAATTCAGTTTACAAAAATTGTTCGATTCGGATAAGTCATCAAGTATGTCCCAGTCAATGTCCTAGCCAAGTGTAAGTTATCTTTATTGCATTATTTCAAATCGTGTTTCTATGATAAAAATCTGAAATACTTAGCCTCAGCAACTTTGCCCATCTTGAAAGCCCTTCAACGTACCTTCCGAAAAAATTAATTTCACAATTCATTTAAACTGAAACCAAGATGGAAAAAACATGCTCAATGACCGAGACAAAAATTCCAAGACCACGACCAAAGCACCAATACTCAATTTATCAAACTCAACGGACCGTTTGATTTTGTTTGTTGCAGACGGATCGGAATGAAGCACCTCTGGTCCTAATAGAAGATGAGCCAACTCAACGAGTGAGCCGCATTGGTCCCGCAAACGGCAAAGTGTGCGGTATAAGTGGTCGAAGGGTAATGCGCCCCATGACAGTTACCAACAACCCGGCGCCTTACGGCACACTCAGCAGCAAGCGGCACCAATTAAACTCGGAATTGAAATTTCCCGCATTCCCTAGCCGACTCCTTTACGGCGACGAATTCCGACTACCGAGCGATCGATTGCGTTTGACGAGCCGATAAGGGGAGAAATCCGTTGGAGCGGCGAAAACCAAGATTCGGGGGTCTGACGAAATCAACGGGGCCGAAAAGGTCAGCGGGGTCAAGGAAGGGGGAAACCCGGCAGTGGGGCGGAAGAAAAAAGACGGCGGCTTAACGAGCCGCGTGACACCTCGGCGCGCGTAATCCTCAAGTAATTGAAAACTCGAGTCGTTTGATGGGATGATAGGGACGCGCGGCTAAACAGGGGGAGGGGGAGGCATGGCGGCGACGGCGCGGTATGTCACGGGATAAGCAGGTCGGAGGCCGGCTGGAATTCGCACGCGGCGAGGCCAACGTCCACAGGGATTCGGCATGAATCTCGAGGTGGAATTGATAGCGGGGGTCGTCAAGGGCGGCCCCCCGCCCGCGCACCTGCCCGCGCCTAGGCTCATCAAGATATTTATCGCCGGGGAACGCGACGGTAAGTGAAGGAGCAGCTCACCGAATATTACTTATTCTTTCCATCTTGCTTTTTCATCACGTGCTGATACTTTTCAAATTCTTTTGTTTTTTGTTACCCCATTTCGAATTTGACGACAACATTTTTTCAACCTCGGAATACGAGAATTTTGTCTTACAGAACATCTTAAATAATAAAGTTGATGGTTCCACGAACGATTTTATTTTCTAATGGATCGTTGATTAAGCGAAATGATAAGATTTGACGTTTAGTTCGATCCGTTTTAACGATATTATATATACATTTTTGTTAATAAATATTTAAAAGTTTTTTTTTTCATATCTTGACCATTCTCAAAACCACTTAGAATACTATTCATTCATTTCGTACGTTTTAAACATTTAAAATATATATATATATATATATATATATATATATATATATATATACAAAGTATGCGTTGTTATTTTAAGCAAAACATTCAAATGGAAGGGAATATATTCTTCAAGTACACTAACAGAAATTTTAATCAAGTTTTTCCCTTAATTGGAGTAATCGTGTTCTATAAGGCAAAATTTTCAGGAATTTAAACTAAAAAATGTAAATAATAATACAATTATAGACCCATTTCCTTCAATTTGGGGTACTTTTTGAATTGTTTAGTTTAAATACATGCAATTTTTGCCTTACAGAACACGTTTACTCCAATTAGGGGAAAAATTCGAATAAATTTTTATCCGTTTATATGTAAAATCTATTTATATTTACGGGAAAAAAATAAATATATTATTAATTATTATACACATGACAAGAAATTATAATTTCACCATACAAGCCCAATAAAGCGAGCATTTAAAATTTAAACACCTACTGAAAAAAAAAAAAAATATGTTTCATTTGAAAACGCAAATCTCAATTTAAAACACGTTTCTCCCGTTGAGCGTTTTTATTTCAAAGACTTGTTTTTAAACGTGTAATATAAAGTTTGATCTGTGCGCGACATTTCTACAACTATTATTAAAAGAAGTGACTCCATCCGAAACAGCTTTAAAATTTCGAAACATTCACGATGCATTTTACGTAGTGATTTTATACATTCACTAGACGCGAAACGCCAACAAATGCTGAAATTCACAGCGCCACAAATGCATCGGAAATATTTCCACCGCCAAACGAAAATCCGCACTCCAATGCCACCGGCCAGCGAACAATGTGCTATTTCTTCTTATCCACTCTTCAATGCCCATCGAAATAGAAGAAATTGCAAATTTCGCCGACATTTTTCATCTCCCCAAAATGTTTCCCTCGAAGCGGCGCGCTCGTACGTATTGAAACGCGTTTCCCACCTACGCGCTCTAAATTTTGAATTTTAATCACATTCACAAGCGCGACGAAATTCGCCCACGCGATCGATCGTTCGACAAACAATTTCGTCTAGCTCACGGGACCGTTAATATATATGCGCTCGGCCGGCCGTCTCGGGCTTGAATTTTCACTTTGGCAAATTGCATGCAATTTCAAGGAGGATCGGAAAATCACGAGCGTCCGAGTTACAACTCTATGTCAATACTATCCCGGATAGATTCGTGAATTCACTTTTCATACGCCGAGATATACCCGCGACGTAGCTGCGCTACCTAATTCACAACCCTGGTCATCCATCACAACCAATTTTAATCTCGTCATTTTTTTTTTTTTTTTTTTTTTCATTTTTGCCACTCGCAATGCTTCTGCTTCGACGATTCTTGCTATGTATCTGAATTACGATCGCAAACACGTATACGCGTCCAAGGTACGTAGCGAATCATGTCGGAATTTCGACGTTTGCTTCCTCGTTACTTTCATATTATTTCATATTTGATTTATACATTATTTTCCTTTGAATCATAGCGATTTTGATGTTTGCTGCAAAATGCTAGTAATTAAGCTTCTAGAACAAACTTCGCAAACTGTCGAGGTTTGTTCAAAAATTCAAACGGGTTTGGAAATTCAGCGAGTCGATGTTTGTTGCAGAATTTCACGAGGAGCGGAAGCAACTGTTGGAATCGGTAGGCCCGGAGTTGCAATCGATTTACGATGATATGGGAATTGAGGTAAGTTTTAGCATACCGCTTAATTGATCGACGAATGTATGTCGTTGATGCAATTAAGAGCCTATTGTTTCACAGGTGCTCCTGGTAGACATGCAATACGGCACCAGTCAAAACCCCGACAAAAATCCTAGACTCGCGGAATTGTTCCTCGAAGAAATCGAAGCGTCTCACAGACACTCAAGGGGCTGCTTTCTTTTGGTAAATCTTTTACAAAAGTGCGAATAAACTAACTGAGGTGACTGTTCAAATCTGACGTCGCGGAAACAGTAACATACACATTTTTATTAATCAAAACTTGATTAAGTTATTTAATCATGCTACTCTTTGATAATAGAAAATTATTTTGAGGCCAAAAAAACTGATTTTTTACGACCCGGGATACGGCCGAAAAATTCCATTTTCCGGCGATGTTCTCCATTTGAATAAACATAATTAACTCTCTTATTATCTCAATAGATAAGCGTGCTCATATTACCAACTTCCTATTTTCGCACAAAACATCTATCGTCACCAACGCTGTGGTCTTTTGTTCTTTCTAATTTCAGAAGCAAACTTCAAACTACCTTTCGCAACATTTGTTACACGATTTTACAGTTTCCATTCAAACAATGGCTTTTCGTTTTATCGAAAAGTTGATAACACATTTTCATCGGCAAAAATCACTTTTCGAATTCAGTTTCGTACAAACCTGTTTTGAATAAAAACAGAAAAACAAAAATAGAAATTGATGCACGGATACGCATATGCAGGTTTGCATCATAATCGAACGCTAGTCTCGATGTTATGTATCTGTTCGACTGGAACGTAACAGAAACAATTGTCCGCGTTCGGAGTTATTGTTCGCGAAAGATTGCTAGCGATTACATATTGGAAATCACATCTTGCACAGTACTCGAAAGCCGTTCATGATTTTCGTAGCAAGCATCGTACCACGAATTCTACAGCTTTGGCTTTACTTATGACACAATGTCAACTACGTTGAGAAAACTCGATTGCTATGATAACCACTGAAGTAGCCGTGGAAACAATTTAAAATGATTCTGATACCAATTCAAAATTGTAATTTTATTTTGATCGCAAAATGTGAGCATCTCACGTGTAGCAATTTTATGTATAAAATATGAAAAACTGAATTTCAGAGTACGAAAATTGCTCTAAGTCTTGTTTTTTGCAAGTTTTTTGCAAACAAATTTTCTTCTTTTTTTTTTTTTTTTTTTTTTTTGGAATTGTTTATTTTAAGATTCACCTATCCAAAAAATGAAAAGCTTAAACTATCGAAAACGTCGGATCTGATATAAATTCACCGTTTCGTGATCCTTTTGTTCGACTCCGTGTCTGACGTGAAATGCACGGTGTCATGATCTTAATGGACTATATTTTTTGCAGCTTTTAGTAGGCTCGAATTACAGCACGGGCTGGGCGCCGACGCAACTAGAAGAGAAAACATTTCGTGCGCTGCGCGCTCATAATGGTTCGTTGGAGAATTATTATGAGTATAATAGTCATTGTTATGTATTGAATGCAAGCAGGTAAAGCTCGCTAATATTCATTTGTAAACGCATGGAATAATCTCGCGCTTTACGCAAAACAACCGTTTTGAAATGCGTTCGTAAAGTTCGCGTGATATTGAATTTCATCGAATGTACATGTAGAAAACTGTTTTATTAAAACTTTTCGTACCTTTGTACAAGTTCATGTTTTTCAACAAAGTCAGCGCCACTCGCAGTTATTAAATATATTTAAAATATTTTCATCCAATTTCGCTGGGGGAAAAAAAAATATTACACCTTCAGTTATCTGTGCTGTCATTTTGAAATGAAAATTTTTCCAATTACACATGATAACTTCTCTTAAAACATTTATTCGAAGCACCGAAATCACATTTTTACTGTCGAAATTAAATTATTTCGTTGAATTCAACCTTGTTGGGTCAATTCCGTCCGAATTACTAAAGTTAACTGAAAATTAACGAACACTTTTTTCCATGTACGTTTATGTGACATCTATTACACTATGAACTGAATAAAATAATCCTACCTTATAACATAATTGCCTCAACTAACTCAAAACTAGAATTTTTGCGCGAAATTATTTTTGCTTGAATAAACGAATAAGGGTTCGTTAAGTAAGGTCAAAGTTCATATTTGTGCATAGCGAGCAAACTGCGAGCGAAACGTGGCAGACACGTCAGGATTCGATACTAAGGGAAGCCTTGCGAAATGCCGCTGAATGCGCCCTTAAGGAACAACCGGACAATCAGGAAATACAGAACATACTCAAGAGCACGGCTGAAAGACAGCTCGACTATGGCCTAAGTAAGTCTGTTGTTCACAAATTTACTTTCAACTTCGGTTCACTATCGCATGGACACTTACACTTGTACTCAACGGAAAGAAAATCGATAAGAGTGAAATACAGGTATATAAATCATAATATAATTGAACGATGAATTGAATAAAATAAAATAAATAAAATTGAAAAAAAAGAATAAATTTAATTTATTATATAGTGTTCTTATATACATTTAAGAATATGTAAAACTCATTTAAAGTAAGTACACTGACAGAAAAATGTTTAGCTCTACCAACTATATTAAATAGTTGTTGAAAATTGTTAAATAAACTACACATTTTGCTTAGAGCAACTAAATTTTAGTTGAATTAACAATCTGCTAATTAAAAGAACCATTTACATAGTTGGCTCAACTATGGAATATAGTTGGCCGTATTCAACTATGAATACAGTTGAGCCAACTATATGCTGGTTGTGCACACTATCATTTTTCTCAGTGTATAATATTAAATTAAAGGTAGTAATTTTATATATTTGAAATTTTTCTATGAACAACGCGATAACGTAATTTCTGATTTACTTCATTCAATGAATTCATACTTTCATCACTTATACGACTAAACTCACAAGACCAACGATGAGTAATTATTTTCCAATCGTTTGAAAATCCACTTCGGAAATATCTTTCCCCCTCTTATCAGCTTCGCGTCCAGTCGGCTTACATGTTTCAATCCTCGCGATCGGTTTGCTCCTAAATAAAATAAATGTTTGAAATATAAATGCAAAGTCCGGAGATGGCACGGTTTACCAAATCGTCGAGGGATTGAATAGCTCTTGTAATCAAGTTTCGGATATAATCTGAGGCGATGCATTATTTCTTCTGACTTTTAAATCGCTTTTCGCAAATTTCCTCAGTCGACTGGTAAGCGGGCTTTTGAGCACAAATCGCGTTTGTGGAAAGACAGAAGGAATCACAGATTGAACGGTGGTTATGAATCGCATCGATTCCTCAAGGAAAAACGTATTGTAAAAATACAAGTGTATTGAATAAATGCGCGTTTGACATTTTCCGTCAAACGTACTGTCTAAACTGAATTGAAATTGTATTCATACAACCGTGAAGCTGTGAATCTTAAAGTGATTCTACATGTCGGATTTTATTTTCGAGTTGTTTTAAATTACAATTTCCAATGAGAAAATTAAAACTTTGGATGATAATCCAGTAAATATTTACAACAGAAGCAACTTTGCAACTTATTCCAATTTTGATCAATTTTGAATGGAAAAAAATGTATTTTGTTTGAATTTTTTGCACATTATTGCACTCATAGTACAAGTCTGAAGTATAAAAAAACTCGAAAATGCAAATAAAAAAATGTATTCAAATATTTTCTTATTCTCTCACCCCCTTTATGTCTCCCTCAATTACAGTGTGATAATCTCCCTCAAACACTCTCAATACGCACTAGAAAAGTGAAATCTTTAATCGACGTTAATCACAGACCAAGATCATTACTGCTCCATCAACGCCGTCCTTAGATTTACTATTTCACCCATTCAATACGTATATTCAAACGCACGCAATTAGCCCGAGGCTTGACGAAAACGGGAACGGGCGTAACAGTTACTACCCTATAATTTACCCTAATTAAGTCGTAAATAAGCGCAGTTGAGCAAGCATTTTACACGGAAACACACTCACGTGCTTGCAGGCCTCGACGCGCAGGGAAAGGGTGTCGTCGCGGTAATCCGTAACTGCAAAGGGAACGGCGCGCCGGCGACGTCAAAGTCGGCTTTAAATTTGAGACGTCGCGTGGAGGCGGCACTTCCGGCGGAAAACGTTATCAGTTTCGACTTCAACGAGCAACAAAGGCAAACGAACGAGGAAGCCGGCGAGCGGTACCTCGCGGAAATGCGACACAAGATATTGGCACGACTGCAGGTCCTCGTCAACGAATCCGTCGAGGTCGACCCGGAGATCAAGAGCCGGAAAAAAATGGTCCAGGAAGTTTACGCCGAGAGCATGGCCCACTTCGCGATCCTGCGGGAGTACACCGCGGCCGCGGCCAACGACGAATCCGTCGTCAGAGCGAAGGAACTGATGCTCGCGGGCAAAGAGCAAAAGCACGGCCCGATCCTCATACGGGGCCCGAAATCGTCCGGAAAGTCGGCCATCGTTAAAAGGTTTGTCTAATAAGCGCGACGGGAGTTTCGCCGGCGATTGCTTGCAGCGTTCGTTTCAATTGGAGCGTCCTTTTTATTGGATTTCTTGCCACTTTGTTGCCCTCGTTTTATCTCCCTTTCAGTGAGATATCATTTTGCGAGATCCTTGTTATTAAATTAGGGCGATTTTAAGCGAACGAAACTTATTAAAATTTTAATATCAGCTTCGGAGTTGCTTCACGGTTGTTGGAAGACTGCGATTCAAAGTTTACGCAAAGAGTTGAAAAACGTTTTATAGGCCGCGAGCCGCATATACGTCGCGGGTACTTAGTTTCGAATGATTTAATGCGGACGGAGTAAATCAGTCGTAATTTCGCGACGGTTGTTTAATTAAATTTAAGCGACTTTCGTCGCAAGAAATGTATTACACGGAAACGGCTTATTCATTTTACTGTCGTCGAGTAAGATGACCGGGCTTGTAAAGCAATAATTCGAATATGAGTTTCTTTGTATTAGTAGTTGTTATATATATGTTTATATCTTTCAATAGGTGTAAATGATTTACCTGCTGACAATACTCGTTTCTGTAATATTAATTTAAAATAAATAACAAAATAAGTGGTGATCAATTTTTTCGTGAATTCTCTTTTGAAAATTTTGATGAAATATTGGCATTGTTGACTTTTTGTGATGCGATTAGTCGATAAATTTCAAAAGCATTTATGTTGTGATTTCAGTGTCTTCTTGTTAGGCATTTTTCAAAATAAACTAATTTCAAAAATATAGACATCCTCTTTGCATGATATAAAATTCATCAAATTTTCTAGGATATACGAAAGCTCGCCCGATTGGTTCGGTGGTCCAACGTTGCGCGTGGTGCGGCTCTGCTCGTCGACGCCAAGATCTGCCTACAGTCTGGAATTACTCCGAATCCTCTGCCAACATG
>JABFOV010002911.1:0-18096 GCA_022817685.1 Aradophagus sp. ZL-2020 | reverse complement strand
TATGACGTTGGCACCGTAAAATTCCGTATTTAGAACATTATTTTTATAATGTTTATCTGTCGAGCAATTTTTACGGTTCCAGCACCGTAAAATTTGATGTTTATTTCTTAAAATCATTGTTTTTAATCGTACTTGTTTTGGTTCGTAACCTACAACTGAGGTTTACGGAGGAGCACCGTAATTTTTCACGCTATTTTCCTTACACTTTTTCAGTTAAATTTTTCTCAGTGTATGAAGTTTTAAATGTGCTGAAAAAGATTCGGTTAAATTTTACCAAAATATTCACTATATTAACCAAGATACACTAGGTGATTTCCCTGATTTCTTGGTATTAATAGTAAAAAATTTTATGAACTCATTACACATATATGTGTGTGACCATTAAACAATGAACATACTATATACAAAGAGAAATGATTTGTCTACGTGAACCAAAAATCGAGCCGGCGATGATTTGATTGGCCCGATTGCGAGACGTTTGGTTCAATGCCGTCGGATTTTGTTGTGAAGTTTTAATTGATTGAAAAGCAATTTGCCAAGTTTCGGCGGAGCGACGCAGAAGCGCGCGGAAGAAAACAAGGCCGCGGAAACAAAAGTCTGGCGCCACGCATCGATAATTGATATGTTCGATTATGCGCCTTTGAATAAAGAACGGCCGGCGTACAAGAGGTACATGGGAATAGACGCTTGGGAATAATTGAATAAGTTTCGGGAAATTGGCCTGCGAATCAGCTTTTAAAATAATCTTGAACGCGAACTGTGAAATAAATTATTCATAGATCGATTATCAATAACACAAAGGACGGCAATCTAAATTGAAACTTGAAAAAAAAAAGAAAAGAATAAAGCAAATTGCAAACTGAGAAGACGCCGACGGTGCCGACCTCGTTAGATGGAGTTGGTGTTTTTGGTGGAACGAAAAAGATGGCAAAATGTATACTGAAATTCGTTGATGTTCCTAACATACAAATATATATATATATATACATATATGAGTACAATATAAATACATTGCGAATACAAATTACACTGAGAAAACAAAATCGTACAATATATATTGTGAAATTTCCAACATGTTTACTGGTTGAAATAAAATAATCTAGCAACGTCATTGGCTGAAGTTAGTTGCAATACGATATCCTAAATAATTTACTATATGAAATTGTTCACGTTGCAATATATGTCGTGTCGGTTCTAATATGGTTTTCTCAGTGCACGAAAAGAGCAAATAGAAATATCAAATATCCTGTTTCGACAATACTTTATTATTTGGAATACCCAAATTTACTGTTTTCCTTAAGTAATTTATATTCCACCATCATCCATTCAACAAATTACACAGACTCCTTTCCAAAGGCCAAAAGCGACCTCTCCTTCCTGCGCGTCTTTCAACCGCGCTCGTATTTATGTATCAAAACACTTTGGCTTTTTTCTTGCGTTAGCAAAGCGTTATATTTTACGTTGACGTGGCGCGTTATCAGGGCCTTTCTTTCGCGTTAATAAGTAAAAATGATGGCGGCAATAAAAAAGAGGAAGAATGTGGCAAGTATGAATAATGCAGTACGTACCGAAATAACGTGCTCGTCGACTCCGGATTTGGCGATGAGGTCCCAAACGATGGTGTCAACGTAGCAGAGCGCGGGGTTCTTCTCGAAGCGCACCGCGCCCCGCACGATGTCCGTCAAGGAGTAGAGCCCGATTTCCTGAAGATTCATCATCTCGAACGCCACCAGAGCGTAATTGATAAATAACGAGTGACCACGTATCACCGTTAAATTAGGAAACAATTGGGTGAGATTCCGCAATCCATTTACTCTGCAAACAAAAACATACTGTCAGCGTTCAATTACGTTGCTCCGCAATTCTAATGCCACGTCATTAATCAGTGATTTTCCCCGAAACGTGGTACACGGGGCGCGTCATTGTGATTCCCAAGTTCGCCGACAAATTTCACTCCGCTTGGTAAAATAATGGAAGAAAATGTGTTCGATGGTTTTTTTGATAAATAAACTTTTTTTATTCAGAGTTATATTTTTCAAATTATTTCAGATTGAATAAGACTAATTCGTAAATATTACGTGCAAGAAGTTTATAACGTTTATTTGCAACGAATTTTTAATAAACTGTCAGCTTGACTATCAATAATCAAAATCAGAACTTGAATTTGTATTAGCGCGATATAAAATGAAATAATTAACTTTTTCGTTTACTTTTTTCGTTAGAAGTATATCTTTTTTCGATTGAAAATTGAAAATATATTGTTGCAAATAAACGTTGCAAACTTTTTGCAAATTAAATATTCACAATTTTCAAGTCTTTTTGCCGGTACGATTTGATTTTTGAGATTGAGATGATTGTTTTAGATTGTTTGAAAATGTATGAGACTATTATGAGACTTAAGTTTAAAATTAAAATAATTCATTAGAGCTGATTTGTTCAACATTTTTTTTATTTTAAAAAAGTTTTTATTTTGTAAACATATCTGTGGAATTGATATTTTCTATTTACAATTTACTTCAATGTTGACTTATATTAAAATTTCCACTAAAATGACTTGTTTTTCAATAGTTCAATATTGTGTTCAAAGTTTGACATATCTGAATGTGACATTTAAATGTGATTTGATTTTCATAAATGATGAAAGTGGGAAAGTTGAAGCAGATCTAAACTGACGTTTAAAGCCGGCGACTTTTAGGATACAAGCAATCCACCTAATCGAATAAATGAAGCGTAACGCTCATTAGCGGGGACCGAAACAAACAATCGCTCGCCACTGGCACAATTAGAACGAGCGGTTTATGAATGTAATTAATTTAATTAACTGCGAAATGATTATAGACGTTAATGTAATTGTACGCAATTTCGCCGTAATGGAACGGATCTCGGTTTTCAAATAGTCAACAAGCGAATTGTGATCGCGTCGTTATTTCACGCTCGGGTATTAAAATTATGGGCGAATAAAAAAGTGTAGAAGAAACATGGCGGGAGTCGCTGAAGTAATTGATTGACTTTTTTAATCTTTCAATATAATGAAAAGCTGACTAATTGCATAGTACTAAAATTTATTTATAATAAAAATTTGCAACCAATTCTAATTTCAATTATTATTAAATCGAAAAGATTCAATTCGTAATGGAAAAAATGCGTTTTTATATTTATCTTTTTATTTTTAATTTAGCTGAAATAAATTTGAGCTCTAATTAATTTGAGTTCTAATTTTGATTTTCGATGGATGAACATTTTTTCAGTTTTAGCTAACTTTTTTTCTGGATCGTCGTTTATAAGTTCACTTTCCAAAATCGATAGGAAAAATAATGTTAATTTATCTGTGTAAAATGATTTCATTGGAAGTTAAAAAAAAGACACGCACAATAAACAAGATCCGATCTCTAAGGCAGAAAATTTTTTTCAAGTGACTGTGTTGCTCACTTGAAACTATTAATCGAATAATTTAATTGACTCATTTCACAGCTGTAAAATACATTAATCCTCGCGAATCCAGCTGCAATAAAAAATCATGAAATATGCATTAACGGTCCATTTATCTTACGTTTAATGATTAAATAATGAATCATGAAATGATATGTGCGAGCACGACCGAGCGAAAGCAAATAACGTAACGGAACGAACGCGAATGAAAGAGGCTCTTGATTTCGGGCTTTTCCAGTGACGTGCCGGAACTTGCGTCATTTCGTCCGGAGTGGCGCGCGCGTTGGCGTTTATATCACGACGACAATATTTATCTATCATGCAAATTACGTCAACTTTCGTGACAAACATCAGTTACGCCCGAGAGCCGGGCGTTTTTGTCCACGTGAAATCCGTTTGTTTGCCGACGCGGACAAAGCCCGCGGAGGAAGCGCGGTTACAAAGACGGCCCGGGATCGTGGGAGAAGGAAACGGCGAAACGGCGACAGCGCCGACGGAAAGGAAAAAGTCGCTCGCGCAAGCTTACTACTCCGCAAACCCGACGGTCATTTAACTTACGCGCCACTTCCAAGGTTCAAGAAGTTAGCACTACAACATTGCCCAAATTTGCTTTTTGGGCAATGCTGTAGTGCCAACTTTTTGAACCTCCACTTCCAAGGTATCGTTCGATTAAGGTGATTCCTCGTGGAGTTAGAGTTTTTTTAAATTGCAATTTCAAATAATAAAATTTAATTTTTAATAATCCAGTCATTGTTTGACAGCGGGAGAATGGTTTGAGCATTCGAAATTGCAATTTAATAAATAATTGTGGGCTGTGAAACTGCCAAAACATTTTTTTCAACCTTTTGGCAGTACCAGAGCAGTTTCAAAGTTTTGGCAGTTTCTGAATTTGAACAAAAGTAAAGAATTAATTTTTACACAATAAAAAACATTCTCCTAGGGTGATGCAATTATTGGATTATATATTTTTAAAAATTGGTAAATTCAACAATATTATTTAAAAACACCCTAGTCTAGTAATAAAGGCTTGAAGAATCACTTTAACGCTATCGCTTTGCGGGACGATCAGCGTCAAGTTGGCCGCGAGTCGTAAAGATTAAACGAACGTGTGGTATAACAAATAAATGTATGATATATTTGAGTATATATGTACACGGAAAGAAAAATTCGACGAATTTATTAAATAACCATGTTATACCAATTTCGCTTGTAGGCATGCATACCTTTTGCAAGCCGTCTATACCGTTTTGGTAGACACAAAACTTGTCCATTTTTTCTTCCCGTGTATGTTTTCTTTTTTCATTCGCACGTTTTTTCTTTTTATTTTTTATACTCGTATGATGAGCTATTGTTGAGCATCTTTGCAGGTTATATCGTGCAAGATTGAAAAACGAACATTATTTTAAGTAAAATTATCATGTTATTGAATGAAATGAACTGCAACTGTAATATCAATATAACTCTGCAGCAAAAAGAAAAACAAATTGCATTGAATTGGCATAAACAACGCGAGCACTTACGTAACGTGCGATCTGAAAGTGATTTATCAAAGCGGAAGAAGAAAAGAAGCGTGTGTTTGAATAAAAGGAACCGCAGGCCGCAAAAAACGGTGTCGGGTCGAAAAATTCAAATCATAGTGACCGCGCCGTCTGAGAATGTTGTTTTGATTGAGCAATTGCGCGGGGCTGCGCGCGGCTTTATTTTCGAGCGCCGTGGCGAAATAACCACGCGGAAACGAGCCATCGACGGTCTCGTTAATAAGCGGAATATGTCGCGCCCTCCTTCTCTTTCTTGTATTAATAAACCAGTTAATTAAGCGGGATGACTCTCGTTCTTCCGTTCCCGCGGTAGAAGCGGAAGCCCCGGAAACTGAGTTGTAATTTGTATAAGTTCTCAATATAGCGCGGCCCGTGTTTCCAAACGGAAACGATCTTTTAAAAGCTGGTCATCGACAGTAACGAGCAAGGTCGCGCGCGCTCGTTCAGACTCGCTGTCTTTTACGCATCGCGTATCCTCGTGTAACTGCGCGCCATGCCGAGATAAATGCTGCTAACATCATTTTAATCTCTCTCTCTCTCTCTCTCTCTCTATTCTACTTTCTAATTTATGGAAACTTTTAATTTTTTTTTGTTTCATTTGACTACAGATAATAACAGTTTTTAAAATATTTTGTTTTTACAAATATTTTGAAACAAACATTTTTCAATGGTTCAACACTGGTAATGTTGTATTTTCTTTCTCTCTTCAACGACATTTGTATGTTTTTATTTCGGTGTTTTTAGCGATCTATTTAAATGTCGAGAATTATTCAAGATGTTATACTTAGAAAGTCATATTTTTGAAAATAAATGAAAATTAACTTAAAAATCTCCAGTGACTTGTTTACAATTGAGAAAAAGATTTTGTTGAATCGACCTACTCTTATATTTTCTTTTCAGTGTATATTTTATTTTATTTTCAGTATTTATTTTATTTTCAGTGTATATTCATTGTTTTTATTATGTTTGTGTTTGTTTATGTTTTCGAGTTTGTTTTCAACTTTTGAGCCATGTTTTATGTTTACGCTACGTTGCATAAAAATTGCATGATTGTCGAAAACAAGTGTCCCAATATAAACGAGCAACAACGATAAACAGTACCTGTAGAGCATGAGGTATCCAGTGATTTCCACCAACTCTGGAAAAGAGATGTTGTTAAACGACTCCACATTATCGCGTTCAATCAACAATATCTGAACGAATCCTTCAACGACTCGGCAGCCCTGCAGTCTTGAAAACTCGCTGACGGAGTTTCTTATGTCTATACTTTGGCACACTGCAACACAAAGAAACAGTTGGGTTGATTAAATGTAAACTTTGGCAGCGAGGAGTCAACAATTGATTAATATATTTTGGACCGATCGAACGGCGAAACGGTTCACACGGCCGAAAAGTGCCCGCTCATTTTTGGAGCAACATTCTCACGGCGCGTGTGCTCGTTTCTAGCAAAGTGACGCGACCTCGGCGTAAGCGTCAATGCCGAGGTCAAGGGAGTTCATAGTTTAAAAATAATGTTCAACGCACCCACGTTTCGCCGCGCGCGTTTATTTCAAGCGCGTCGCGTCGCGGCTTCGGATACGTTCGATGATTCGTCGTTCGCAGGCCCTTCGGGCCGTATCGAATTTCAAAACAGCCTCACCGAGACCGGCAGCGTGGTTTGCGCAATTGCCATCGTAAGTCGCAGTGACGTCATCGCGGACAAAGGAGAAAACAGTCGCTGCCGAGGCGGCCCGCGCGGGGATTTGAACTCGCGCCCTTTGGAAAAAAAGTTGCTGACACACTTTCGGCATGATCCAAAGGCGCGGTTAATATTCAAACCTGCGTCGTGCTCACTCTCGTCAAGTCACGGAATTCCGTTTAAAATCAGTGGATTATTCTTGTGATAAGCGGGTTTTGTTTGTTATAAATTGTAACTTATAATAAATCGTATTATATTATGTTACGGTTTATGGTTAAATTAACGATGTTAAACATTGCAATTAATAATCAAAGTCGAAACAATGTAGAAAATTGGTAATCAATAAAGTTCTTAATGAACTGAAAATTTATTGTATAAAATATATAGCGTTATCAAAAAAAGTTGAATTATATGTTGGATTAAAAAATATCTAGTGATGCGATTGATAATGTTCTGAGTTCATTGATGTCCGAATTTCGTTTGCGTTGCGTTCGCTAACTTTTATCCAACGGTTTTGATAACGTCGTTGATTTTGGGTCCCGCGATGACTTGTTTAACTGTTCAACTGTCGGCGACTAAATTGAAATCGAAAATTTGATAAATGCGACTTGATTACAATGATATCGCGTCGGGAAATGCGCAGACGAAGTATGGGCGAAATAGAACTAGAAATAACCCAGACGGAGAGCGTTTGCCTAACGGCTATTTATTGGCCGACACAATGTATTTCTTCAGGGAAAACGAGTCGTATTATGCTGGCGGCGCACAATTTTCTGGTGTCGGATTGGACCTTTTCACAGCTGGTGACAATTATTTCATTTTATTTCTCAAAGGAGGAACGTTATTGAAATTCGTGTCAACTTAAAAGGATTCTATTTGTGTCAAACAGATTGATATTTATTCGAAAATGACATACACCGAGAGAACAGAAATTCCCTCTTAATTTATTTCTAAAACACCTTTCCAAATGACATTTTAAATACATTTATCATTTGATATTTTTTTACGATTTCTTACGAAAAAAAAAGAAAAAAAAGAAAAAAAACCAAAACCACAAACAATTGATTGAACTCATCTTTCAAATCACAACCGTACGCCGCAAACGCACGATCCAAAGTATTATGTTTATTGCAAATCGATCCGGCGAATAAAAAAGAGAAACGAGAAAAAAAGAAGATAGCGAAACAGTCGAGCGTTTAAATTAATTAAAAGCGAATAAGATGAAAAAAAGGAAAAGGGAAAAAAAAGAATTCGCACGAGCGATTTAATGTTGCTCGCCGCGATAAAAAAGGAGCTTAAATCGAGGGGGGAGGGGCAGCACGGAAATGGCGGGAGGAGGCCACGGCGGAGAAAGGAGCGGGAAAAAAGGAGCGTTTAAAATGTCCCAGCGTCGAAAATGAAACGTCAAAAGAATGAACATTTTTGATTTGCACGAGAGGTAGACGAAAGCGCGCGAGGGCGAAGGAGGCGGACGTTCGTCAGGCCGCAAACGGAAACATATAATTTCTGAGGCGGTGGCGTCTCGGCTTATCGGATCCGTGTTATTATCGAAAATTTAATCATGTTTTTGTATGCGCCCGAGCGCAACATTGTATACGTGCGGCGAATACAATGTTGCGCGGCCGGCCGTTTAATACGCCCATCTAAATATTCAGCCGGGCCCGGGCCAATTTCGTTACAAAGTAACTTTCGTAATTGGCGAATAATTCGCCTCATATTTTCGAAAGATTTAAACTTGTAGCTCCGAGGCGAGCCTGATGAAAGAGCAGTACGGCGGGCGGGAAGAGAGACGGCATGACATCAGAAATGGAGATGTTGTTTATCGGGTTGAACGGAAAACTGAACCCAGCCTCTAAGGAGGGGGGGGGGAGGGTGAGAATCTGTCGTTTTTTTATGCTTTTTTATACTCGTGGGAAGTTTGCAACTTTTCTTATAAAAGAAAACGAGAATATCATGGCAAATGGTTCATCATCGGTAATGAATCAATATGCAAATGTTTTCTCTATTTTCATCAAATTGATGACGTATTGAATAGTAGCGAATTGATATTTTTATTCAAAATTGGTACAGTACCGAATTAATGTTGAATTGAATAAATATTAAATTTAAAAAACGTTGAGTTAATATTACATTACACGTAATGAGTTATTATTGAACCAATATATTTGTTTCTTATCAAATGAATCAAATTCGTTCAAGAAACACTAAGTTTTCCTATTATTTTCTTCGATTAAAACCTAATTTTATCCTGTCAAGACATTTTTTCTTGGCTTAACAACTTGGTATCTTGTATCAAGGAAACTTTTCTTGGCTTAAGAAAATGTATTCTTGGCAAAATATCAAGATGCATTTTGTCTTGAACCAAGAAATTTTTTCTTCGCTCAATGCATCCTTTTTATGAGTGTAAAATATCAAGTCATTGTCAAGATAAAACTTAGTATTACGATGCATTCGGGTATGATTTTTTTCTAAATTAATTAAGATTGAATTCTAAGTTAGGAAAAAATTCCGTTTGTTGTCAAAGTTTTTAAGATGTTTTTTTTATTGTATTTATATTTTTGTTCAAGTATAAATACGTTGATGAAAAAGTTTACAAAAAAACAAACAAAGAAAAACATGGAAACTTCCGGTTAATACAACGTATTTCCTTTCTTTGTTCTACTTCTTTCTTCTCGAGATCAACAATCAAGTTGACGTTAGAATTGTTGTCTTACATATTATTACACAAATTGCAGTGGATTTTCCGAAAAAAAGGGAGAAAAAAGTGGGATTCAAATGCAAATACACCAGGCGGAGTGAAAAAGGAAAGTGAATAATTGAATGGCCGAATGTTTCCTCTTCGACACAATGTGAGCATAATAAATTAATACCTTAAATTGCTCGGACGCAGGAAGAGCGTCTTGTTCGTCAATAAGCAATGTTTTTTCCTTGGAAAAAAGGAAAACGTGGCTTCTTTGTGGACGTGCGTGTGTCTCCCGGGGAAGCGCGTTCTCACGATTGGTCGATTGATTCGCGCGAACGAATCATTCGATTGTGTTTTTTGTCGCTCGTATAATTTAGTGTGATTTCGAGCAAACATGCGCTTTCCTATGTGAAAATCGAGTTCCTGTAATTCTTAGGCATAGTCGAAGAATTCCTTCCGCGAAAGAAGAGTGCTTTATTGCTTGAAAGTCTTCTAAGATACAAAGTGAGAAGGAAGGAAATGCTGGAAAACATTTTCTTCTCATCGCGAAGGAGTGAATGAAATTGAAATAACGTTAGAGAATAAATATCCGCTGATGAAAAAGTCGAAAAACTTAGTTTAAAGCAATTGAATTATTTTGAAAATTTATTATTCTAATTTTACTTTACGTTTATCTATACAACGTTTATGAATATTATACACTTTTGTGCTTTAAATAAAAAATATTATTATAAAGTGGATTTCCAATATTTTTCAATATCTAATAAATTAATTAATAAGGTAATATGAAATTATTAAAAAATATAATTGCTGAAAAATAGTAAATAGCTCAACTATATCAACTTAAATATATTTCACTTCGATTAGAAATAATCCTTTTATTCCATCGCCCTAATAAATTGCAATTTTTCCTAAGTGCATATTAAATGCATTAGAAACGTTGAAAATGCGAAACTTGAAACATATATGGCGAATTTCTTAACGCGATTTTTCTCCTCGTTCGGGTGGTTGAAAGATGGGACTCGCGGTGCGGCGGAGCGCGACGTGCAATACAGATTGGCCGGCTGGCGGATTAAAAAGTCACGCTATGATCCAGGTATGCGCTTAATTAGCGAACCGCGGTGTTTGCCAAGCGCCATAAAATAATCTGATCGGTAACGGACATTACCGGATGCAATCTAGTCGCACGAAACGCCGTCCGCAGAACCCTCGTGATATACGCCCGATTTTCTTGTTGAAATTCGCCGCAGCTCTTCGTGTCGCACACCTTTACCGTCGCTCGCAAAAAGATTGTACTGCTCCAAGAGAATATTGTTTCACTCAAGATGGAATTCGTTTTGTTTCTTTCGCAAAACGTAATACACAGCAAAATAACGTGAAGGAAAATAGAGTTCTGTATCTCAAATTATTATTTTAAGAAGTAGTAATTTTTGATGACGTGTTTTCGTTAGAGTGAAAATTTTGTTTTTCTCAATATATTTAATATGTAATTTAATAACGTAATTTATTACAAGGTTGCTAAAGTAAATTTTGGATTTTCGAATAGTGAGAGAACTTGGTCATGTATTTCAATAAGATAAAAAGATTGTATTATCTCGAGATGGTAATAAATGGATGATACGATCTATGATAGACCTTTGGAATTTTTTAAGTTAGAACAATATTTAACGACTGACGTCTCTGATACTTTTTTTTTTTTTTTTTTTCTTGCGAAAATTGTTGCTTCGAAATATTGTTTACGTTTGAACCGTTGACAATCGAATTCTTGACAAAAAGAGGATAAATACACGAGTATAATGTTTGAAGAAGTTGCCATTTTCGAGAGGTTTCGATTCAAGTGATTCAAGAATAAAGCATACGTTTCTTCACGACCAAAAATAGCACGAGATGCTGCGATCCTGTCAGCGCGCGTTCGGTTTTCCGATTCAAGGATCGCTGTTTTGCTTTCCATCGTCAAGTTCGAATTTTATAGGTCAAAGCAATTAAGTATGAAAGGAAAAGGGAGTGTAGAGACTGCTCGAAAGTTTAGTGCTTAGAAAAATCGACGAAGATTTTGTCTATTTTGAATTCATAATATAACAATTATAATAGTTATAATAACGATAAAAAATTTGATTTGTTTAAACATAAAACTATGATTTTGTAACCAAAAACATTTTTGCTAATTCTTCTGCTTTTTTTTTGTAAGTACATGAATACAGATATAATTTTGCATTAAATGTTCCTATTTAATTCCTGTCTGCAATCGTCAAGTTTGCTATTTACTTTTCTCAGCAATTCAATAAATAATTTACGTTTTTTCAATTTCATAATTACTCGTGTCATTGATCGGCGGTAAACATTAATTTTCCATGCGCGCGAGACGGTTTTTTTTCTCTCTCGTCCGATGAAAAATTACAACGTCGCGATTCCGCCGTCTTGGGTAAATAGCCTATTTAAGGAGTTGCATCGGTCGCGCATTCCAGACACTCTCGCCAAGGTTGATAGTCGTTCAACCAAAGGCCGAAGCTCTCGGACAACTTGTGCGACAATGCGAACGCGATCGCAAAACCAACGGAAAGGAACTTGAGTCGTCTTCGCGGCTGATTATAAATAATTCAATTTTAATTGTCGAAGAAATATCTTGTTTACAAATAAATTTCAACTTTTTCTTCACTTACACGTTAATAAATATTAGTAACACGTATCCAATGAATCCAGTGTTTGATTTCAGTGGAAAATATTTGCAATTTGTAGGGAGATAATATTTGCTTTCAAAATTATTATCTTAAATTTGATTCTAATTAAAGTAATAATTAAATTATCAATAGTACTTATACACTTAAAAAACTTTCTACGACAACTAATCAATTATTCATTATCAATTATTCATTAACAAGTATACAAACATAAAATTCATAGACAAGGTAGTAAGAAATGGAAATTCGCATTGCTTTTTGCAAAAAGATTGAACTTGGATCATTTTTTAATCGTAAATATAAACCTTGAGTAAATTTTAATTTTTGGCGGTTAAAACTGTTTATAGTTCGAATTCATTGCAATAAACAAATACGTACGTGCATATAAATAAATAAACAAAGGCATTGCAAATTCTTTGTACAATGTATCTTTTAATTACTGTAAATTATTCTTGTCGATTCAGCGTATTTTCACAAACGCTATGAATTTGAAACGAAAACAGTCGAGCGTGCGGAAATCGGTCGGCTCGTCGAGCCGGATCTCGCTGCTTTGGTTATGAGAATTGAAGTTACGAGAATCGGCTCGGCGTTATTAACAATTTGAGCAAGGCCTCGCGTGTAAGCGCGTTCGTAACGTACAAAGGCGCAGTTTTATTAGCTTTTGTGACGAACGATACGAAACGGGAACGATAACGCCGTCGACTGTGCTAATAACATTAATTCCGAAATATTGGCCCCGTGTATCTTTTCGCATACACGCTGCTTAATTTTGACGATAAATTATGTTCTAATCAATAGCTGTTTGCCGGGCACACTTGCGACCCTGGTTTCGGTCACGTACGCCCGACGACAACTTTTGGGGTACGGCGTTTACATTAAGTCCCCAACGCCGGGAATTAACAATGATCATCGATAAATTTCGTCGCTTTTTCCAGTCTTTTCGAGCCGAGCCTCGGCACGCCGATCGAGTTTCAACATTGCCAGCAGATGTCAACGTCGTGGCAACCGTTCTCTGAATTGTCCGTTCATTTTTTTTCCTTTTTATATGTATATATGTATACGTAACATTGGAAAGGAATTTTCAAATTTCATAATTTCAAGTATTATTGCCGTTAAAGGGTGCACTTTGCATCGAGAATTACAGAGTGCGAAAAGTAAAAAATAAAAACGGAGTAATAAAAATTACAACTTAATTAAGAAAGTACATTATTAAATGGAAAAATTGTTGACGCGTTGCTTTTATTTTCGAAAGAGGCGGATAGTAAAAGTTACGATACAGACAGTAAAACTTAACTATTTAAGTAGGAACTCTCATCATTTAGTCTTAATTTTCACGATTTGGTTCCCTCGGTGTATGCGATATAATTAAAAAAAATAGTTTTTTTTTTAAGTGAGGTCATCATTTTTCGAATTTACGAACATAACAATGTGTCAATGAAAACGAGTATTCCAATTAATGATATATTTTTTTTCTCACAACAAAAACCGAGTTTTCGGAATAGCATCCTCTTCCCCGTTCCGTAAGAGTGAGCGAAAAAAAGTCGGGTAGAGAGGGAAGGGAGGAAGATGCGAAATTTTATTATGTGAACAACTTCATTTAAATGAATGCGCGGAATGCCGTTCGCGTTGATTAAACCGGAAAACGCATAACGATAACTGTAATTTGTTATCGACGTTCAAAATGACCAGTATATTTATAGATCTTGAACATTAATTATAAAGCTCTACAAAGGATACAGGAGAAGGAGTGGCAGCTAATAAGCGCGCGTTAAGTCGCAAACCAGAGAAACTGAGTTCGTTTAGCCAAAAATAAATTCCTACGACTGTCGGCCGAGGTATTATCGGATAATTTGAATATTCAAAAATCGGTCTTTCGCGAAAGTACAGTTGTTATCGTGTGCAACATAGTTACGCTATTAATTAACCAACTATGTATCAGCGGCGGAGATCGCGGCGCAAAGCTTTATTTATGACAATACAAGAATTAGATAAGTTGATTAAAAAGCTAAGCGCGATAGTTTACGCAATGACATGTTTACATGCAATATAATATAATATCCTTATTAGTGCAAAGTAAATGAAACACTTTTTTCATTGCATTGTAAAACGTATGTAAATAATATTACGAAATGGTATTTGATGCTGGAAATATACGATATGTTTACATTGTATACATACAAGATGAGAGATATTGTCGCTTTCACGGAAAAATGTTTTAAATCAGCAAAAATGTTCATTTCTTCGCTGAATGTGCACGTTTTTGATCGAATGTTAATATTTAAATTTATTTTCGTTTATTTATAACAGAGTTCGCCGTTTTTACGTCTCAAGAAAATCATATGATAGTATACGTGTTGGATGTACTTTGTATTGTAATTGATAGAAAAAAGACAGTAATTTCTGTGCTTATTTATATGCTTCGAGAATAACGCTAATGGTATTGTAAAGCGCCATCTACAACTCAGGTGAGCCGAACCTGCCGCGCCGAATTATTCGTAGTGACAGGTTATAAGTTACAATATGAGATGCATACTTTTTTTACGTATGCGAAGACGTGTGTTAAATATATAATAACAAACATAGAAAAAAAAAAAGAAAAAGAAAAAAATAATTTACACTTTTGCGATGAGGACTCTAAGTCTGGTAGAAAAGAGATGGATATTTTCAGGTTATTTATTCAAAACATCATTTTTCAACCACGTATTCTACAATTATTTAACGCAATTGATCTTATAAGGTTAATTTACAGTTCGCAGCATCAATTCTCCGTACTTACTGACACCGCCTTGTTCCCCAAAGAAATGACAAATTTCAAAATAATGTTATGGATATTATTATTGTAAAATGTAAGCGAGCCTTCTCAACTGCGGTATCGGGTCAATTGTTACGGGGTTTAGCAAAAATCCCCGGGAATCAACAAACCGGTCAGCTGTGCTCCACTTTCCCTGCATACTTGCGCGTTGCAAATGCCGATGTAATGTTGGAATATCATTTCGCGATATCGCCAGTTAGGCCGGCGAATCTATTCAAAGACCAATAAACATGGCCGATCGCTGTGAATGGTCGGCGAAAAAAAAAGTCGAAAAAGAAACGACGAAAGTCACATCTTGTGTTGAAAATGTTACGGTGGATCGACGTTTGATTATATTTATCTTTATCAACAACTTTAACTAATTATTAAATGTTAATAATTTGATATTAATGATATATTGAATATTAGTTTACATTACAATGATTGAAAGAATTTAATATATTTTCATTAGTAATTTTGTTGAAAAGAAGCGCGAAATAAGAATAGATAGTAGAAATGTTTTTGGCCACTTTGTTTTCTTTTTTAAATTGAGTAAATTGATCGAAAGAAATTGGTGTCGATGTTCGTTACTATTACAATGTTAGATTTTGCAAAATGCTACGAACTGGGACATAATAAAACAGGTCCATCGGTCGTGGAACGTCAAGACATCACGTTTCACGTTTTACGGAGGATCGATAACCCGGTCAAGGTTTCGATTCCGGACCGTGTGGCAACGACGAAATTCGGCTTTTCGTCGCGGTAGAAATTTCGCCTTTTTTCCCTCCTTCCTGATCCGAACCATTTTATGTGAACAAATGTATCAAGATCATGGCTGGTAGGCTTCCAACTAAATTTACGGTTATTCCTGTTTTGGAATAAACAAAATAATACACATTTTTTCGTATCAGATGTTGGTTACAATTTTATCACGATCATATTTTCTAGTTAATTTGATGTGCAAATAAATCATGTGGTATATAACGGCGAAACGAAAAAAAATGAGAATTTTTTGTGCGAATAGGTAATAAACCAAATTTCACTTTGCGAAAATTTGTTACCAAGTCTAAGAATTCGTTGATGAAAAAACTTTGAAAACTTGATTTATATATGTTAAATAATTAATAAACAATCAAAGTGATTAAAATTTCCAAAGAAAGGTTTCAAATTAGTTATAATTACAACAAATGTATACATTTAATTACGGAAAAATTACACTCGTAAATTTAAGTTGCAACAATTTCTGCGATCAATTACGTAGTTTAACGATCACAATTATTAAACAAACGGTTTATTTGCTTCAGTTCAAGAATCTTATTTTATAATGAATTTTAGAAAAAAGTCCGTCACTAATTGTGACGGTAGTTTCGCACGGAGCATTCCGTTCACGTAGAATCTAAACTGCAATTGTGCGGTGTCATTCAACTGTGCGACGTTGCGATTAGTCTCAAATTTTGCGGGTTTTAGAACAATTGCGATTGTCCTACCGTGCTTCACTATTGCGCTTAATGAATCCTCGACATTTTGTGGAGAAATATCAAAAAATCGCAATTAGGACAATTAAAAGCACGATCTATCTATAACTTAACGATGTAAATACTTTACATAATAAAAGTCTTCTTCGCAATAATTATAATGCCATTTAATAGTACAATAATATGAATTTGTTAAAAAAAGAATGTCATTTGAACGTGTTTAAGACTTGAAAGATACATCAAATTTAAATTTATAATTTTGTAATTAAAGTTGAAAGATGTTTATAACTTTGAGTTAAAATTTAGTTAAAGTTCAGTTTAGCAAAAATAAAACTTACACTTTTTCGTAAATTGCATTGCAATTATTTTATTGTGCTTGCAGTTTCCAACGTTTATTAATAAACGAGAATGAAGTTTGAAAAAACTTTTCCGAAATGAATTTGCGAATATTAATTTACTATTAACGAATAAACACTTTCGTTTTCTATCAATTTTAACGTCACTTTAAACAACATTTGTCAATGTTCAAGTAGCTTGCTGATTCGCAATCAACATCGACAACGAAGTCATAGAATTGTCTCAATTATTGCAAATTCGATTTCTTTCGCCGGAATCCGTTTAGTTGCCTCTCACTGTTCTCTCGTTTCTGCTCCGTTCTTCCTTCGTTTCCTTTTTTCATCTTTTTTAATTTTATTCGCACACAAGTCGTTTTGGAAGTGAGGGAACAACGCGCGCGCATTGCGAAACTCGATCAAACGCAAACGGCGACCAGTTTGACTTGCCCTTATCTTCATCTATTATTTAGGTTGGCGCGAAGTCTCAAGCGCCTCGAACAAGCGAAATGTAAAAGCCGGCGATCAAAAAGCGCCCGGTCACCTTTCGCGCATAATTATAAGTTCAAGGTGAGGCTGCTGTCCGATCAGATACGGAAGCGTCGTTAAGATTGTAAGAATAAAGCACGATACAAATGGAGAAAAGAGTGCCGGGGCCAGTTGGCGCCGCGGAGATTCGCCCGTGGGACGATTTTGCGGCCAAATTCAAGCTTTTGCCCACGGATTTGCGCTCAACAGTTTGTTGACACGTTTGATGACGATGCAAAAACATTTTTTAAACTTTTTCTTTCAATGTAACAAAGTTTAATATTCTGAGTGAACAAAAATTTACGCTCAAATGAAAGAACAATTTCGTTCGGAGCTTAACTGAAACTTTTCATTAACAGAATAAATTTCGCTTCGATTGGAGTTCATTTAACTCAGAAGTTAAGTGAATACTCAAAACAAGATTATTTTTATTCAAGTTTTTTCATGCATTCAGCATTAGTTTAAATATTAATATTTATGCAAGAAAAAACAGTATTGCTCGGAGCTAAATATCGGTCACTTATTAATAAATTTACTTTGATTCGAATCAATTTTATTTGGGAATACACTGTAAAAAATACCTACTGAAATTCAGTCTATTTTGTTCCAGATTTTAAGATTTCTGAGGTGACTGAACGAAATCAACTGAATTTCTATATACTTACTTAATTTACGATATTTGTCTTACTTAAATTAAAAAAGTGTACTGAATACAATATTATTGAACGAATTCTAACCTGTGAAAAAATGAAACTGTGACTATAAATAAATACACACGTAGGAATAATTTTTATTCAAAAAATGGACGAAAACAAATGTTTCATGTGCAGTTACCATAACATTAGTTTTTTATATTCTACTGCTAATAATAAATATGGATAATTTGTATGCACTATACATTTATTTTATGAAATATTGAAATAATGTATATTTCTTTAGTTTATTTGTTAATTTAACGATTTTA
>JABFOV010002910.1:0-18097 GCA_022817685.1 Aradophagus sp. ZL-2020 | reverse complement strand
AACTGATGAAGATACACATGAAAAGAGAGAAAGCTATGCCAGAACGAGTGCAAGAGTGGAGCGGAGTAAGACAATAGATGTGAACAATGGAGGGATTGATATAATGAAGCAGTAGTTGCAAGCGGTGGTCGAGGAGAAAGGTGGAGAGATGGGGAGGGGGGGGGGGGGCGGGGGGGATGCTGGTGGAACAAAATTTTGCTAAATAACGGCGCAGAAACGAAATTGAATTCAATTGACCCGAGGCGATAACGAAACGTCGCTTTTTATGGTTAATGAAATTTAATTGATCAGCCACAAAGAGCGCGAAATCCTTCGCAGGGCGGAAAAAATGTGAACAACGGCGGAAGCCTCAGCGGAGAACAAATGCCGGGAATTAGATTAGCGTTCGACGTTGCCAAATATAATTGAATTTCATTCAAAAGCAGTCGTTCTGAATCGTAAATTTGAGCCAGAACATCGGCTACTCGAAGATGCGATGCAATGCAGATGCAAACCGGGCAACGCGAGGAATTTCAATTCTCATCAGACGGTCCATCTTGATTCCCGACTCCTTGATTGCTTTTCGGCGAATGTGTGAACGAACCGTTCAATCGTTCCTTGATAAACGACTTACGTGCCCTGTCGTATAAATTTTTGAATTCTCGCTGGAAAAACAAGGTCCAGGAAACGAACTAACGAATTGCAAGGAGACGACAAAATTTCCTACAAATGTGAAATGGTCCAATAAATTCGATTTTCAAATTATCTTTGCTTGCTCGTCTGTATTATTGATAGCCTGACTTTGAATAATGACCACAATTTTGAAAATGAGTACAAATTGCTGGTTCATACAAAACATTTTCTTTCGCTTTCTGATTGGAAGATGAAAGGAGGGAAAAAGTGAAATAAATCTTTTTTACAAAGCGAAATACTTTGAAGAAACAAAAACGAAAGACCTGGCAAGTTTGCACTGCAGTCGAGAGCATTCATTAACGACTTGTCAACAAACGCGCGATTAATCTACACGTGGCGAAATTCTTAGTTACATTTGAGATACGGTATTGTCGTTTAAGCAGCCACGGACAAATGCATCCGATAACTGATGAAAGGTTTCGTATTTTATTTTATCCTTTACTAAACATAACGTGTAATTAAAATGGAGGAAAAATATTGAGCCTGAGAGACCGCTCCAGGCAAGGATATTAGGGCGGGGTTCGATTGAATCGTACAATAAAGCTTGACAGATTTTTTTTACTATTTCAATTTGCCGTTGCTTGAAATTCTGTTTTATGTGCATTAGCGTGAAATATAATTTCGCGGATGAAAAACACGTATCACTAAGAGGGAAATATAATTGCAGTATGAACAATTGGATTCAATTTGTTTTTTCGTTCAGATATTTAGAAAAGGTGACAACTGATGCAAGTTATCGTTTTTTATTTTGATGTGCTTAATGATACAAATAATAATCAACTTTTAAACATATTATGTTTGCGCAAGATTTAAAATTTTTTAGATACTATTTTTGATTTGGAAAAATGTACATTGTAAATTTAAAATGAAAACAAAGTTGAAATGAAACTATGATCATGGTTGATTTCTTTGCAATAAAACTTTTAAATATATTAAATGAATCCTGTAACAGTAGTTGAAAAAATATTAATTTTATCGATGAAAACATACGTATGAATAGAATTCAATTTATGGAACTGACAGTCGACTTATAATTCTTATGTTAATTATAGTAGAGCGAGAAGGAGATATTGACTTGAGGCTAAACGATAAATCTACCATTTTAAATTAGATCGTTCACTAATGGAAAGACTTTTTTTCTGAAACTCCCGAAACAGTCGTTCAAAAATGACAATAGATTTTGATCGGCTGCAGAAATAATGTCGGTCTTCTCGGTGCCTTCTACTGCAAATTGCGTCTCTAATTTGAGATGCTCCATTCAAAGCATCGCAGCTGCATTTAACAGGCTCGTAAAAAGATAGGTCAACAACATTCTGACGAAAAATATAAGAATAGCTCAATTAAATTCTACGTACGTCGTAAATTGCGCCAAATGAATTCTTATTGGTTAAAGATCCTCCCCATCGTTCGTGGAAATTGCAAAACAACGAAATAAGAAATTGACCAAAATCGATTTGCTGGGGATGCGAAAAAAAGGAATTTGCTTTGATAATGAGAGTACGAAGAAATGAATAAAAATGATGTCGGCAATTGAATCGGATACATTGGAGGGTGGCGAGATCGAGAGAAAGAGAGGGGGGCGGGGGTGAGGAAGGTAAGTGTTGTTAATGGGGATCCAGCGGGCGTACCTTTTTGTCTCTTTGCCGCTATTGATGAACTTGCCCGGTAAAACCACTAATGGGTTTTCGCACAGGCCGCACAGAAGAGCAAGCGATTTTCCCCGAATCCGAGCGTAAAAGCGGCAAGTCGTTCCCTACCTCAATGGGCGAAAGCCCGTAGACCAAGGAGCCTATAAATAAGCGCAGACATCGATAAATTAGCTCAAAGGAAAGAATCGCTCGTACGAGTTAGGAGAAAGAAACAAGTCTTTTCCTGGCGTACTTCGACGGATCTAATTCTTCGCCGCAATACTTTAGAATTCGCCTTAACGTTCCTGGCAATCCTTAAACCATAAGCTCTTTTTAAGCTTAGATTTCCGATAAAATAGTAGACGTCACGACAGATGGTATTTTTTAATAGCGCGACTCGTAAATTTGAGCGTCTGCGGCAAACGCTGGCTGCGGCAAAAAAATCGCGCATGCAGACAGATATAAAAAGGGCGATCAAACGGATTTAAGCTCAGACGCTGGGTAAACCAACGGTGAGTAACCCAATTGCCAGCGTTTTAAAAATTTACTTACAAGAATGAAATTGAATTAGTTGTTCAAAAAGTTATTTCGGAAATCAGGTCGATGGAAGCGTAATAAAAAATGAGAAGTTAAACACGTGGAAACGTATTTATTAAAGTGAGAGTCTCGGTTACGAGGAATCAAAATAACGTTACTCGGTCGAATTATTTTCTTCCGCGGAGAAAATTCATCGACAGGAATTCGTATTCCAGTCGCAAACAAGCAAAATGAGACTTTCGCTGCACATATCTTCAATCCTCAAGCCTATAATCCAATGAAAACTGCTTGGAATCCACCGCATCTTTCATAAAGGAATATAACGCAAGTGAAACGTCATACAAATAATAATTTTCATAGAAACTCGGTTAGAATTGACGAACTTGTTTTCTCATTCAGTAATCCACTGCACAAGTAAACGAACCTCGAACTCGGTCTAGGTATCAAATTTCGTCTCATTAAGATTGCCAGGTGGCCTTATTAAATTTGCCGAATCTCAAATTGATAAAACCGTTATTTGGCAGATCATTTTCGGCCGAATTTGCATGTCGCTAATGTTTCAAGGGACGAATGCAAGCGAAGAAGAATTTTCCTGACTGATCTGAAGAAGTACCGAGTTCTTGGGCTGTATGCGAGGCACGATGCGATTAATTAGAAGGCACGCGCACCATCCCTCTGTTTGCGGCACATTTAGTAGCGTGTCCTTCTCGGACTACAGATGACTCTTCCCTCGGGCTGATTCATTTGCAGTCCGTACTCTGTATCTAGCCCGTGCGAATACCAAACACTTTCGTAATACCTGCAAGAAGGGAATCGATGTGAAAAATGGTAATTGCCTACCGGGATCCACCCTTGAAGTTACGGCTTGGTCGCTCGCCTCTGACACGTCTCCAAAGTATCGAACCGCCCTATTCGGCATACATTAACTTCTTTAAAAATCGCCACCAAAATGATCGGTCAACTTCCCTTTAGTAACGAATTTCGCTCAACTTTGTCTCCCATTATCACCAGCAGCTTCCTAATCCAAATTCAATCCAACCAGTATCACGCGACGATAACGAGCCGGAATCGGCCCGATTATCGTCTGCTTTCAGCATTTCGTTATGAAGATGAAATTTAACTTCACTGCTCGGAAGTAATATTGGGGTACGATTACTTTGCCGACTTTTTCACTCGCCTAATCTACATCAAGTCTAGCCGACGCGTTATTCGAGCGCAACGAAATTTGAGAAAGCCTTTCAAGAAGCGAAGTAAAATATCATCACCAGCCATTTGAAAAGCCCGCGTTATGTGCTGTCATGCTAAATACATAAAAGCTTTCCGAGTCTTATGACATCGCGCGAGCATCCTGGGAAAAGCGACGCGCCCCCTCCCGGACCACCTTTCCCCGCTGCCTGTGTCTTCGCTTGGGTATGCGTGCCGCGCCGCTTTTCAAACGTATTTCAATCTGCAGGTCTCATTGGTTTTTATGGGGCCACCCAGGCGACATAAGCTCCGCGCGGCAGCGCCACTTCTTAAGTGGCCTTCGCGATTCCGGGTCAGCCTTACCGCAAAGCATTGAGTTATATCGCCGAGAAAAACCGGCGGGCTCGTAGCTTAAGGTTCGTTTGCCATGATTTACGATTTTACGACTTTCATCGAAGGGCAAAAGTGGTGGAATAAATTTCTACATTACGCGCGCCGAAGATTTTCTTTGATAAAGAGTCAAACTTGGGCCAATTCGAATTAAAATGTTGCGCCTCACTTCGCACCATTTACTTTGTCGTAGCCTGATCTTTACTCGCCGGGCCGATTTTATATTATGTCCTTTCGTGCTCTTATTCGGCTGGCGGGTACTCAGTTAAGGATACACTTCAGTGAAATATTATGTACCTCGCTTGATCACGCAACACAGCTCAACGATCAACGTGTACGAACGCTTCTGCATGAAGAACGACTTAAATTGAAGATTGTACATTTTCGCCGCTAGGAAGTTAATTCGCTAAGTGATATATTGTTTATATACTCGAAAGTAACCGGAAAATTGTTACAATATTCTTGCAAGACAAGGTAAAATTTGTTTGCTAGGAAAGTTGGTTTAATCAAAGAAAATTTATAGTAACGTTATGTGGAATACTTTACAATACTCCATTATTTATGTTAGAAGTTTACAATGTTTTGACAAAGCGTTAATTGCACTTCAAAATTTTTAGTTTCTAAGTACTGTATTAAATTGTTGAATTTCTCTTTTAAAGCGAATAGAATTTTTGTCATCAATTGAAATCTGGTCTCGTTTCCGAATAGAATTCAAAACTTCTTTCTCTTTAAAATATGATCCAAATTTTACTTGAATTCCAGTCAAAAAATATGTCATAAATAGACATAGTTTTACCTTCAATTTAAGTGTTTCAAATTTTACCCGTTATTCCGTTGTCGTGCGACAACAATGCTGTCTCACGAAACCGAAAACAAGTTTCTTAAATGTCGAAATTGTCCACAAGCCAGGCGCAATACATTATGAAATATGCAAAAACTTTGCATTTTAACATTTCCGTAGTTATCAATTACACCGCACGAATTTCGGCTGGACTACATTCTTCGGAAATCGTCCAATTACTCAAAGTAAATTTCCCGAAGGCTGTAATTGCGACGATATTAATTATAAGTATAATTAAACATCGAGTCGGTGGGTTGACTTAGCACGTAGTTAGAGATGTCGCAAAGTTGGACGGGCTTAATTGACTGGACTTTGAACTATTTAACACGCCGTTTGCGGCGGTTACGAATTCGTAACATTAATAATGCAAAAAACGGCCTGTCGCGGAAGAAGAGGGGGCCGGGGCGACGCCCAATATTTAGCGAGGCATTAGCGCGCAATTTGCGAAATGACCGGCCGTCGATTGCGACTTCGCGACGAACGGATGAAGAGCGCTCTCACGTAAGATCGCGTAATTGACTGCACGATCGGCGGCTTGATAAATAAGGCGCTCGCACGCGAAGATCGTCTCGGAGATGTGCGGGGGAACGCAATTGCGCGCATCCCCGCCGCACCCCCGCGCGGCCCTTTCCACCGGCAACGACTTCTCGTGTTGACTACTCATTATGCCGCCGCGAGTGTGTGCGCTATTTACTCACCCACCCCCGAAGCTCGCGGCTTCTCGACCAGACGCGGCACGCTGCTACAACTCACCTGCAACAAAAGAGAAAGTGTTACAATTCACTGTTAAATACTCGGCGACCGATTGAGGCGGCATTCATCGCGCTTTTCGTCTTAATTAAACGTGTCGCTTGTTTTGACTGATTACTCGTGCCCCGTTTCCGCGTGACGCGGCTCATAAATAACTTACGACGGCGAAATAAATCATGCACATTCGGTGGCTATTGGCTTTGTGGTGCGCGACTTGCTTGCTAATTCAATATTTATCGGTCGTATCAGTTTTTGCCGAACGTTCTAAAAGGGTTCGTAAATGCGGGAAGAGAAAGAACAAAAATATGAGAAAGAGGGTTAAAAGTGAAAGGACAACTTTTTATCGGGAGAAACTTAAGGTGGGGATGGAGAGAGTAATTTTTTGTCAGATATTTTAATTTAATTAGAAAAATTCTTAATGGATTTGACGGATATATGGCAGTTGGATTTTAAAAAAACAATTTACAAAAAAAAACAAAGAAAAATGTTATATTACAGTTACATAAATTGCGTTCAATAAAATTCGTTACTTTATTCGTTGTTTCGACGAATACTTTGTTATAAAAGTTTGGTCGTCAAAACAAAACAAGTCATTGCGAAATGAAATACGTAGATCAACAAAAAATTCGTTACAGTGATGAAATCGATTTTTTTTATTTATTTATTTTTTTCCAATATTGTTTTTTCTAAACCGATAAAAAGATTTATATCAAGGTAACTAATTGATGCAATACACATCAATAAACATTCTTCAATTTTGCGGAACAAACATAGATCGAACATACACGTTTTATTACAAGTATTGTCATTTTCGTACAATAGAACAGTGCATTCTAAAATAACCGATTAAACAAAGTTTCGCGGTTGAACTATTCAACAAAAACATACGAAACCTGAATATCAAAAAGTAAATTACGACGGTACAAATGTTTCGACGAAAAAGAAAATTGAGCATTAACATTCGCGAAACGACCACTTGAACATTCATCCCACGAAATCTGTACAACTACGTTATGTTAATTGTAAAAGACGCGCCTTCCGTCTTCCATGAAGAATTCGATAAATTCTCTGTTCATCGTAAAACGTGTAACAGCCGTTGGGAGAGCGCGCAACAAAACTCGCAGTCGGCCATGTTGGCCCCGATAATCGCGCCAAAGTCTTTCACCCCTTGTATTTTGCCACTCTTCCGCCTCCCCTGGCGAATTTGCAGGCATAATACGGTGGTCGTTCAAAATCGCGACGCGATCATAAATTTAACACGCCGGAGAATCTCGGATGCAGTGTCATGTGCGTAAGCGCAATTATCGGGCCGATATAAATTTCAAATCAGCTGTGTCATCGTGCAAATGGATAACTCCTCGTCATTAGGGCATATTTTCAGAACGAGCTTCTCGTAAACGCGTTGCACGCGCATTCACACCGAAACGATAATAATTCGCGCAAATTGAACGTTACGATTCATTTTCTTTCACCCCTGTTTCACCGACGAAACGCCCGTGAGACGGACTATTTTCTTTTCAATCGATATCGTTGGCGGATGATGCGAAATTAAAAGTACTAGAGGCTTCTAAAAGTCAGTAGAACATTTTCGATCATGCAGATATAATTATCCTGTTGTGAATTTTAGTTTTTTTTATTATGGTTTCCGGATGGTATCTACCGTATACTATCTTACTTGAAAATGAAACGGTCCTTCGAGCCGGATTTTTTTTTAATATTAAATTTTTTTTTTTTCATTAAACTTCACAGTAAAGATGGTGTACGATTCCTCGCAGGATATAAACTAGAAGTAAAGGGAAAATATAAGTTTTGATTTCGGGGTATTATTTTGAATGTAAAAGTATGCAAATTTTGGTCGAATAGTCGGATAGAAGCTGTTAACTATCACAATCTACGGAAATATTGATAGAAAGAAAGAACTGGCGAGAGATTGACAAGAAATCTATTATTTTATCGAAAAATAATAGTCAAAGAAGTGAGGTTTTCGATTTTAATGACCGTTTCGGTGAACGGAGTCTACGAAGAGGCGACGGCAAGCAGCGAGAAACGTTTGGAGGCAACATAACGAAGGACAATTTTAAATTTAATTGAAATTACTTAGCGACTTCTTGCTCGTCCTCTCGAGCGTCTCGATCAATATTATTGTACCTACAGATGTCATTGCCTTTTTAATCCGGGATTAGATCCCGGGTGCCATTCACCAGAAATCAATGCTGGTCCAAGATATAATTTATCCACCGTTTGTATCTGGAAATACGTCGGATGTATAAAATATTTCCACCTTTGTGTCAAACAAAGGGCGGAATTACGACGGGCGAAAATAAAGAGTCTGTGGATTAAATTAAAAAAGACCGGCCGTTAGAATTATAATTGAATTGCCGCGATCCGGTTCGACTCCGTAATCGAGCGGTTCTTCTTCCAGCGTTGATCATTAACCAATTATAATCACGATCGCGCGGAAAAATGCAAAAAACGAGCTGCCTTCCAGATGAGATTCGCTCGGTTTACAGCAACCGTCTTGTGCCAATTTACTATCGAACGAAATTGTCGGAGAAAGCGACATGCTCGTTCATCGCACATTCATCGAGCTGGGATACCGCAGCTTTGTCTTTGATGCTTCTATCAGCTCAGCAGATATAATTCACTACACCGACAGTTTTTGCAGAAGGTGAAAATCTTACCGTTGCATTCTATTGTATGAAATGTATTTCTCTACAGTATGTCGCTGTTATACACATACCCAGTACATCACTAAAGAATTTGTAAATTTTTTTTTTTTTACAAAGTTTAATTTGCAAGAATTTGTTAAAATTGTAAAAGTTGAATTTGTGAAAGTTTGCATAGAAATTTTATTCAGCATATTTGGAAATAAAATACATCTATTTTTTTCCACGAAAAAAATTGTTCACTCTGAAATAGCATGATATGATTATTTCAGCACTGGGTGAAAATGTGGAATGAAATGTAACAAATTGTTCACCCGCGTGTTGATGACAAGCTAAAACTTTGCGATGTGGATTCAACATCAGAAAGTTCTTCCCTTGACATTTTACGGTTATTATCAAAAAATCTGCAGTTCCTAACTTGATTTGTTCAATCCGGACTGGATTGCAGTTCTGTAAAACAAAACAAACTCCACTGCAATTGGTCGAATCGAATTTAATCCACAACCAGAGTAAAAATCTCAGAATACGGAAATCACTCAAGAATAAGTCGCGCGTCGCAGAATCCACGAATACGTATTTCGATTTTTCCTGCCCGCGACTGAGTTAATTCAGTGGAAACGAGGCCGTTGGAGCACTCGAGTTGAATTCGCTCAGCGTTTTTTCGCGCGCACCAAAGTTGGCAGATTAATAACGCCGCGGTTGTAATAATTTCCGACTTTTTTAATATACCCCTCGACACTTGTCAAACGTACGCGCCCGCTAAGCTAACACGCGGCGAAATGAAAGTGCATTAAAAAATTACACGTATCCGTGGCACGGAAGATGCGACGATAGACGAGAAATATGTAAATTGGCCGGCGCCGGGGGACTGGCGACGAGAGTGCCCCGGCGCACGTCAATTAAGTGTCCAAACGCGCGGTGGGGCTTTGCCCCGTAAATTCGGCGCAATTTCTACGCAAAGCCAATCGGACCGGCGCAATTATTTATCGGCTGGGCAATTTTCAAAGCACCAGCTCGTTGATGCAAATCCCATTTGTTGGGACGGAGTGCTAACTAATGCACCGCAACGAAAGCGCGACCCAAGTTCTGCAATCAACATCTGGCGTTCGATTGGAATTATCTTGGCGGCCCGAGGAGCACTCTCTATGCAAAGAGCGGTAGTTCGCGGGGCGACTGGTACGACCAGCAATGACAATGCCGGTTACAACCCAGTGAACGCGCGCATCCGCATAAGCACGGTACGTAGGCTAACGTAGATTAGCGCAATAAGCCCCGCTCGTTTAGATCGACGTTTAATTAGATGCTGTTTCCGAGATGGCGGTCAACCGTAGGACGCGAAGTCCAGGCTAGTGCACTAGATTTCCGGGCCAGGTTATGCCGGCTTGTAGCCGCACGCGTGCTTGTACGCAGTGATTGAATTACAGATAAATGTGAGTTGATATGCCAGCGATAGGTGGCGCTCGAGATGCAACCGTATCTAGAGTGCACTTAGGTCTGACTGTGGTTTTCGTCGTCCGCAAACCCAAAGTAATTAATAATTTTTTGCATTTCCTATGTTAATTGTTTTTGTGAATAGGGATGAGTTTATTAAGTTCACAGTGGCTTGTTATAGAAGTTTGGTCAGAGGAAAGAAATATTTTATACTATGTTGAAAATTCGATGTTAATCTGGAGTTAGTAGATTGAAATATTAAATCATTTTGAAGTTAGATCCAGCCACCTTTTACCAACAAAACGTATACGGTGTTAAATGCAAAGTAGAAGTGTACAATTTTGTAATTAAATTTATTTCCACTTTTTGTCTCACATTCTAGTTGATGTTAAGACATTCCTGGAATGTCTTCACAATATAAATATATTCTAATAAACAAGCAAACTCAACTAATTATTCTTTCCACTAAAACTTGACAAACAATCTACACATAATCCATCATGTCCATTCCTCTCTTCATCTAAATCCCTTACATTGAAAATGAACTAAAAACTCGCAGCGAAGTATTAGCATGCCGAAACACTGGGAGTGGAACGGCAGAGGGATGAGGGAGGGGGAGGGGGGGGGGTAAATCTGGGAAAATCGCTGGCAAATTGTGCGCGTAACAACAACGACGGTCTATCGATTATCGCAATATGTATAAATCCAAGCGAAAAGCGGAGCTAGTTAGCTGCTCGTGTCTGCGAACGCGGGCTCAAGTTAGACGCTCGGAGCTACGGGCGACGTCGTGTTAAGCCGCGAGTTAATCGTTCGTTTAACATCCCGCGCGCACACTCTGCCATTTAACGGGCTGTTTGTGACGCGCGTCAGCGCCAGGTAAACAGGACAACAAAATCAAAATGCAAAGGCTTCGTCGGCGCTGGTATCGCGGGCTATCTCGTACGTACATCGGCGACGCTCGAGTGTCTACCCTCCCCCTCCGGTCCCCCGTTCCGGACGTTTTTTCGTGCACGCTGCGCCGACGGCTGCTGAATCGCAGATACGTCCATTGGGCTGCGATCGCGTTTATAATTAAGGGCCGGCCGAGGCATTTCAACGGATTTACGAGCGCGCCATCTGAAGGACAGATCGTGCGATTAGATTGCGCGCGTCCCTATTTTCTCCTTTTTGCCCTCCCTTTTTCTTTCGCTCTCTCGACAAAATTTGTGTGTTCTGGCATTGATGGGTTTTTCGCCGTCCCGTGTGTACACGTCATTTCGGCGCGCCGACGGCGCCTATCTTGATCGCGGAGCCCGGGCCGGCGTCTGCAAAAATCGCCGTGTATCTTTCACTGCGGCGCAATCTAAATTTCAATAACTCCTTCCGGGCGAACGGCTCGCGTCGTCGATTTATTTAAGCGAGCCCGGCTGAATCGCGCTAATGGTTATGAATTTAAAATTATTTGGAAGCCCCGTTTTATCTGCATCCTTGGGCGCGAAACGTCCGCGCTCTCTCATATTCATTACAATGCGAAACATAACATCAATTTGTATTTATAATTAAAGCCGGTGGAATTTATGAGGTGCAGGGGAGCGGAAATGAAGGTAATTTGTATCGGACAGGTGGGAAGATTAGATCATACGAAAACAGTACATTTTTTACTGACAAGCCCGAACCCGGCTTTCGAGTGGCGGTTAATTAAAGCGCATTTACCATTCCGACGTGTTAAAATGATTTGAATTGCGTAAGAAAGTCGACGCGTCGATGGACTTTGTTCGAAAATTCAAGCGCCGGGCCGCTTTACGTTTTTAATTACGGCCGAGGGAAATCGTCGAATCCCGAATTCGAGCTCGTTACAAAGTGAAACTTTGGCAACCTCCTTGAACTTGTATTTATAATTAAATATGCGAGCGATTCGGCCAATTAGAAGCGCGGTCTGAAATTTATGCTCTGGGGTCGTCGGCAATTTCAAAGGGGGCGCCAAGGAGATTAGATTGCGCACTTTTCCCGCGCTTTTTTCTCTCCTCGTTTCAGTTTTTTGCAATGAGCGACCGTAAATTTCACGGCGGACCACAAATCACAATTATTAACTTTGAATTTAGCGTGCTCGCGTTACCCCCGTGAAACTCGAACGCGGCTTTGGCCAGATTGGATTGTCTTTGTTGGTTTGCAGTGTTATTTTACAATTAGGACGGTGTTTTTGATCATCATCCGCTGGAACTGATACAATGATTCAGAAGGGATAAGGTAATTACATTGTGCAATCGTTTTCTTTGTACGCCTAGATTTTGCATGCATGAATAACTAATTCAATTACCAATTGTAAGGCGGAAATTCCGACAAAGCGCGCGCGCGCGTTTGACTGTGAATTTATTTTTGCAACCCCGTGCGGTTGTTCGATAATTAACTCCAAATATTAATACGATTCTCGTATCTCTTTGCGCTGATGGTGGGTTATCTTGTTGCAATATACATGTATCCAAGACAAATGTATCGATTAATGTGCCAAAGTTAAACGCAACTGAATTTGTATCGAAAAGTAGAACGAGTCGATTATTCGAGAAACGGCGGCCGCAATTTTAATATTATGAATGTATTTAATTTCGTACGAGCGGCAGAAAAAAGCAAATCGCCTGATTAATGTTCCAGACGAATATAAATATTTCTGTTTTCGCTTTCCCGTTTTTCGTCGGGCCAATTTCGCTCGAAAAACAGAACAATAAAAACACGGAAAAAAGGGGTAATTAATTGAGTGCTCGGAGTAGTAAATTAGCACGGTTTGGTCTTGTTTGCACGACCGATACACGAAACAAAACGGCTTGCGTCCGGCCAAGCGTTATTCTCATGTTTTCATACTGTAAAAAAGGTAACGCAGTTGTGTTTGACCAGTTCAAACGTTACAACGCTATCGAAACGAATAATTTAAGATAATAGAATGTCGGTGTTCGACGGCGCACGTTATTTTTCCAGTCGTATTTTCTTAACCGATGAAAAATTATCCAATCAACAGTTATCGTGTCTATTGGGTGGAATGCAATTTCGAATGTAATTGCAACAATGTAATTGCTACGATTTGATATTGTTGTTAATGATTGGATTGTGAAACAAATGTTTTACGGTACTTCGGTTTCGATGATTACGAAGCTTACAATAAAAGAAGAAATTCCCACGACAAATTGATCAAAACTATACGCCATTTTTTTGAAATTTCATATTTTAATTTAATTTTACGGGAAATTGTAACAGCGAAATTAGAAGGAATATATTTGTTTCAAATTCAGACTTTGATGAACTTTGAATATTAAAGACAAATTTTGTATATAAACAAAAAATGAAATGATTTTACATTCTATGCTAAAATGTGTTAATTTCACGGTACAAAATTATTTAAGTATATTGATTTATACAATTTTCACATAATTTTATAAATATTACAATTATAACATTTTCAAACTACCCTTTCAGTTTGGACTTTATCGTTTTAACACGAAAAACCCCTTGATCCAAAATTTCGCCAATATTTATCCTAATGTTATATATAGAATTTTTCAGAGTTTGAAGTCCCAGTTAATCGATTCGACGACGTCGATGGATTTTCTTTTACAACGGTTACGTCCGTTGCGAACATTCGGTCGCTCTAACGGCGAGTAAACATTTGTAAATCTTGCAACTCGACAAACAGTGGCTCATGCGCAAGTCGACTTTCGCGCTAAAATTACCGCTGAACGCAACGTGTACTGCGGCAATGAGTGGAGCCGAAGACTGTAAAAGCAGATTTAGCTGAAAATGTGCGATATTTCATCGCGTGGAGTCCGCAACGTAAGTAGCGCACATGAGATTTGAGGGTATCAGGGCTTAATGCAAGCCCAATGCTATCGTGAACCATTCGTTGAACATTGCTAGATGGTCCGTGAGACCCGAAGCTGCACATACGCGAACCACGCGAATCCGCCATAAATATTTTCGCTAAACGGATTCGATTTAGTATTTAATAATGGACTGGAATGAATTATCGTTGGTGATGGATCACGTAAGGTTAACAGACGGAATTATAAGATGAACTGCGTGAAGGAAAGATAATTATATCCCGTCGAACGGTAATTGCATTTCATAAATTCGAGCGAAATTTAATCGAAAATAACGTTCGTTCGGGAAAAGATTACATTTCGTATGTCATTAATTCAATCCGTGGAGTTATTTATTACACCGGCAAAATGTTACAGCATTTTTGCATCGCTTTGAATTTTTAATATAGCTGCCTGAAGAAGAAGAAGTTTAAAATCTTGAAAAATTTTTTAAAAAATTCTTCCAGTTTCTGAAGTCCTTCGCGGTGATGTCGGAATTTATAAAATAAAATGTGGGAAACCACAGGTTTTCTTTGTTCATGCATATTTTTGTTCATACGTACTTGTTCGAAAGCAATTTATATAAGTGAGGCAATTTAACAAAATTATTAATTATGACCTACAAAGTTGAAACAAGCGACTTTGAAAGTTAAACTTAATCATTTTCATTTATATACGAAGGAATTAATGATATTTGCAGAATGTCTTTATTAATTATTCCGACAGTAATTGGCTTCCTTTTTAAAGTTTTTCAATTTCAGCTTTTCTTTAATTAAATTATACCTTTGTGCATGTATATGAAACTTCCGATCATTTTTGAATTCCAAAAAATGATGTCAAGCAAACACGATGAAAAAAAGTAGCTCAAGTGATAAGAAGATAATATTCATTGAAAGAGAAAAGCATATTATTTCGATATACGAGTTGGTTTTCAATATGCTCTCGCACGAGGCTCGTATTGAAATATGAGCGCTAACTTATATACACTTGTAAACTTGAATATCTTATCCAATCCCCCCAAACATTCCTGAGACGCGAATGGCGAAAAATATGCAAATCTCGTTTGCAAAGCAGACAGGAAAATTGCACACAATGTGCAAATATAAATAAACGAATTCGGAAATTGGAGAAAAAATTGGAGAACGCACATGACAACGGTGCTAATTGTTATTGAAGAATCCGAAACCGAGTGATTCGCGTCAACGAACAAACCTACGATCGCAATCGAACGATAGGAAATTGTTTTTGACAGCCGGCGAATGCGCACGAATTTGCAACTACTCCGTAAAAAAGTCGAACTTTTAATCAACCGAATTCAATTGGTATTGAACTTAATCGAATTTGACTGAGTGCTTGTTTCCAGCGTTACCTTGCATTAGTGAAAATTAATTTCACTTTACCATACTCATATTTAGACGAATTCCCAAAGTTTTTCGGTTCGTTCAGTTACAGCCTTTTCGATTTTTCCCCCCGAATCCGTTAACGTTTAAATAATTGACAATGAAGTTAATTTTAAATTACTCGGCGCGGCCAACGAGTTATAGTCAGCGCCAGCAAAAAGTATGGCGATCGCCACCAAAAGTAGTCGGCAAGTAGTGGTCCCTTAATGTACTTTATAATTCATCTTATCTATAATTCCGTATCCGCGACGATGCTCTATGTATATTTAAACGGTAAAGGGTTAATGGCTGGAGCATTATTGCGCTTACGTTCGCAAAATTACTTATCTTTCAGACGCCGCTAATAGGCTAATAAAACAATTGGTCTCTTTACAAAGAAACCCTCCTTTCTGTACTTTGGTTGTGATTTCTTAAAATTTACTTCATTTCGGTTGTAATTTCTTGAAATTCTTATTTCTGCTCTAATAGCGAATTCGCGAAAATCCTTCTCTTCTGCGGCAACAATAAAAGATAAAAGAAATTAATTAAATCTTATTTATATTATTTGAATGGTATAATATTCGGATTCACGAATCTTATACCGTTTAATAAGGTCTAGATTTTTTTTTTTATTATAGATTATTTCTTTCTCTCATGATTGCGATTTCCCGAAATCCCCCACCCCAATCCAGCTGCGAATTGCCGAAACGGCTCTTCTTTCGCAATTGCTGTTCACCGCGAACAATAAAATTCGCTCGGCGCACAGAACATAATTGGCCGATGTAAATTTGCGTCGGTCCAGCGAAGCGCAACGAAATGAACGCTGTCGACGCAGCAAGTTAAAGAAACGACGTCGGCTTCTCTTTGAGTTTCGGCGTTCGTGCAAATAAAGCCATGACAGATGAAGCCGCGCTATTACGGGCTTAGTGTCCAGAATAAATAAGACATCAAACATCAAGGGACCACGGCCAGGCGTGCACACGCACACGACAATGACTGCAGATTTAACGTCAACATCCCACGAGAGGTCGCGACCGTTTGTCCTCAAGGAATCAAGATGATGAAATGAAAAGCAGAGAGATCGGCCGAGGACAATCATTGGTTATTCCAATTTGCACCGTTAATTCAACGCGGGTGTAATTCTGACTTTAACGAGCGTTTTGTTTGACGGTGGGACGAAAAGTGCTTATCGAAAGTTTTGGCTTGGCTGTCCGTTTTTGTTGACTTTGATGGATTTCGTGAGATTTCAGCAAATCTTTAAACTCGGGGCACCTCAATTTATAAACGATTTAGAGTAATAAAATGTATATTAGTAAGGAAAAAGTAATATGTTTTGTTTATTTACGATGATTTCTCTTGTACAATATTTATTATAGTGTTGAAGTTTCCAAAAATGTTTTTTGTGATATACGATATGTTATAAAAAAAGAAGGTTGTATTTTTGCCGCTTGACAATTTTAAAAAAGTAAAACGAAAAAGTTTAGTTTCCCAGTTTTCAAAATTTGGATTTTTTAATAAAAATATAAGGTAACAAATATAAGATATTAAACTACCTGAATTTTCTTTTACTTTTATAAATCAAATGTAAATTCTTGAAGAATTCAATTTTAAAGTAGCCGCGAGATACCATCTTTCGCAACAAAATATGCACTTTCAAATACTGACTTTCTTTGAAACACCGCTGTCAAATTCAATAAGATTTTGCGAAAATGTCCTCGAATGTAATCTCTAAAATCGCACAGAACTTCAAAACTACCTAACTTGTTTTTCTACCTTCTCCAATAATAGAATTATTTCCATCATAATTGGTAGGCAACTTTCAGACAATACTTTTTCGCTACGCGATCGAACCTAACAATTTACTCAAACAGACCCTCCAACACAAATACTATCTGAACTTGAGCCGAATACGATCCACGTATAATGTCCGCATTTAATTATCTGCCCCGTATTGATTACGCTGAGCCAATACATAATTCCCGCCAGCGAATCATTACACTTCAATCGAACTGAAACAATCAAGGCAAGAAAGTCAAAAGACCGGCCATCAATCTCGCCGCGCGCATCCCCATTCAACGATCCCCGGCGTCTAATTCAATTGGCAACCGAACTCCGAAGGGGGCACTTTTACAAAAGACTGCTTAAAGTCGAACGTTAAGTGTCCGTCAATTACCCCTTTCCACTAATCCCAACATTTACATCCTGCTGTGACAATTGCAGAAGAAACGCAGCCGAGTTCGGAGACAAACCGCACCAAAAAGCTCGGACACCGCTAACGAGACCCGGCGAAAATCGTCACATCCCGTATTGGGTTGGCGGGCAAGTTCATCAGAAGGGCGAAACTCCGTTTTAAATCCACCTCGTCCTGGTGAAGATTGATGAGGAGAGCGACAGGGCCGAGGGCGAAGAGCGTGTGAACGAAGGTTCGCGCGGTTGGCACGGAATCCATCGGGCCAGCTCGCCCAAAGCCACAGCTCGTCTTGTTTTCCAAGGAGACAACTTCATTAGGCTGATCCACTCCGCCCGTTTCGACTATCGCTGCCCCACCCCCGTCCCCACCTCGCGCCCTCTACCGGTCTTTCGTTCTCCCTCCCTACCGTCACTTCTACGAATACCCGAGACCACGAAACCGCTATACACATAGTATGCCGTATTCTGCTTAACATAAAAAAAACAAACAAAACAATCGGACTAAGAGAACAACCCAAATACAACTAACACCAACGTATAAATATACTGTCCACACGTAGAGAATCAAACTTCCCATTGTGTAACCACTAATGCCCAAACAGAA